>CAUYQU010054238.1:0-20487 GCA_963574635.1 Cheracebus regulus
GGCAACGCCACACATCTACAACCATCTGATCTTTGACAAACCTGACAAAAACAAGCAATGGGGAAAGGATTCCCTGTTTAATAAATGGTGTTGGGAAAACTGGCTAGCCATGTGCAGAAAATAGAAACTGGACCTCTTCCTGACACCTTACACTAAAATTAAATCCAGATGGATTAAAGACTTAAACATAAGACCTAACACCATAAAAACCCTAGAAGAAATCCTAGGCAAAACCATTCATGGCATAGGCATAGGCGAGGACTTCATGACTAAAACACCAAAAGCAATGGCACCAAAAACCAAAATAGACAAATGGGATCTAATTAAACTCCAGAGCTTCTGCACAGCAAAAGAAACAATCATTAGAGAGAACTGGCAACCAAAAGAATGGGAAAAAATTTTTGCTATCTACCCATCTGACAAAGGGCTAATATCCAGAATCTACAAAGAACTAAAACAGATTTACAAGCGAAAAACAAACAAATCCATTCAAAAGTGTGTGAACCATATGTACAGACACTTTTCAAAAGAGGACATCTATGAGGCCAACGAACATATGAAAAAATGCTCATCATCACTGGTCATTAGGTAAATGCAAATTGAAACCACATTGAGATACCATGTCATGCCAGTTAGGATGGCGACTGTTAAAAAATCTGGAGACAACAGATGCTGGAGAGGATGTGGAGAAACAGGAACACTTTTACACTGTGGTGGGAGTGTAAATTAGTTCAACCATTGTGGAAGACAATGTGGTGATTCCTCAAGGACCTAGAAATCAAAATTCCATTTGATCCAGCAATCCTATTACTGGGTATATACCCAAAGGATTATAAATTGTTCTGTTATAAAGACACATGCACATCTATGTTCACTGTGGCACTGTTTACAATAGCAAATACTGGAACCAACCCAAATGCCCATCAATGATAGACTGGACAAGGAAAATGTGCCACATATACACCATGGAATACTATGCAGCCATAAAAAACGATGAGTTTGTGTCCTTTGTAGGGACATGAATGAATCTGGAAACCGACATTCTCAGCAAACTGACACAAGAACAGAAAATCAAACACCATATGTTCTCACTTATTGGTGGGTGTTGAACAATGAGAACACTTGGACACGGTGAGGGGAGCCTCATACACTGGGTTCTGTTGAGGGGGATTAAGGGAGGGACAGCAGGGAGTAAAGAGTTGGAGAGGGATAACATGGGAAGAAATGCCAGATATAGGTGATGGGGATGGAGGCAGCAAACAACACTGCCATGTGTGTACCTATGCAACAACCCTGCATGTTCTTCACATGTACCCCAGAACCTAAAGTGCAATAAAATATGTATATAAATAGTAATAATAACATTAAATAAAATACATAGTTTTAGCAATAAATTCATATATTCATAATAAATTAATGAGAATGTGTTGCTATTAAACATAAAGTCACAAATATTAGTCATATATGTTATCAATATTATTAAATTCTGTATCAAATTAACTATATAATGTATTTTTAATTAAAAGTTGAAATGAAATATATTTTAAACTAGAGAGTCTTTTAAATAATACCTTATAATTTTCATGTGATTATATATTGCTTTGAAAGGGGTTTCAAGTTCAAAAAGAGATTGAAAAGTACTCCTCTATTGTACAGATGAACAGGAACTAGAAACTTGGTTTCAAGATTTATGTGACCTTGCCATTACCACAATTAATTGTCATCCAAAAAGAATATTTAGAAATCACAAAAGGATGAAAACAAAATAGATGTATCTATCTGTTGTGAGAAAAGAAAGGAGGTCAGTGTGAATGAAGTGTAATGAAGAGATGGTGAAAAGTAGGAAATAGGGTAAGAAAGGAATTAGATTATGGAGTAAACTTTGAACCATAAAGAATTTGGGAATTTTTTTCTATATACAATAGTAAGGCTTTATGTTTTGCAAACAGATGGATAAGTGTATCTTTGATCATTGGTAAAAAGAGAAAACAAATAATAAGGCTTGGCCTGTTGAAAGTATTCACATATAACTGAAAATAAAAATAATTTTAAAAATGGGTTGTTAGCAGTACTAAAAAAAAGCAGGTAATTATGAGAAATCCTAAATAGTATTCTCTATGAAACAGAAATGACATATCCCCAAAGACAGAATAATATGAAAATAAAGGAAAAACAAAAGAATATATAAATACATCTAATTTAAATTTTTTAAATGGAAAATTGACTAAAATATTTAAGAGAAAAACAAGTTTCAAAATAATGAAGGATACGTTTATATAGTAGACATAAATAAGGTTTCAACAATGTATTAATAGACATTGTTAATAACAAAGGAAAACAATTATAACTAAAATTATAATAAAAATGTCATGGAAGAAAAAGTACTAGAACTGAGAAAAGTTATGAATCCACATGTCAAATTTTTGTTATTGCTTAATACTGGAGTGTCAAAGGAAATCTTCTAATAGGGATTGTCACTGCAGCTAAAAGGTTATATAATTCATTCACCATACAAAGATCTAGTGAATAATTCCAGAGACAATTTCTCTAAGTCTAAAGATAAAAATCCTAGAGTTGGCAGAAAATAAAGATGGTTAGTGTGGATGAAGGGTAATAAAGAGGAGGAGAAAAGTAGGAGACCGGGTAATAAAGGAATTGGATCATGGAGTAAACTTTGAGCCATAATAAGAATTTTATGGTTTATTCTATATACAATGATAAGGCTTTATGTTTTATGTAACAAAATGATATCACTAAAGAATCTGTGTGAAAGACTTGTAGGGGTGTTGTAGTAGAAATTTGAATTTCTTTTCTCAAAACTTTATTACATCTTCTGCCTATTTTCCATTGTTGGAAAGCTAAGTCTATTTTTCCAGCCTCCTTTTCAATTAAGATTCTGGATGGAAAGAAAGTTCTGTCATTTAGACACTTTACATGGAAGCAAGTAAAATGAACACTAAATCTGATAAATTTTTGGATCTTTTGACAAAGGTTCTAATCCTGAGGTCTCCTGAGTTTCGAGAAACAATATTACCATCAGGAACCCCTTGAACAATCACTATATCCTCAAGTCAAAACTGTGCCTGTTCTCAGGCTCACTGATGTCAGAGGCTTCCATGAGCAGTGATAATTCCAGACCCTTAAATGCATAGCCACAGTAATGACTGCATTGATAGTAGTTACATTTCTGAGGATTGTTTGTATTATTCTGGGAGTATGCCTCAGAGGCACAAGCTAACCCTTGCTCTTTCAGCCTTTTTATAATTTGTAATCAAATAAAAGCCTTGGGTTAAAATGTTTCCTACTTAGAATGATGACAGTGCTTCTTTTCTTTTTACCAGAATTGATTCATAATTGATTATGAATTATGATTATCAAGAGTAGAAGCAGGATCATCAATTTCAGGAGTCTATTACAGAAATCTAGGCTTGTGAGGAGAGTTCAGGGTCCACATATTAGAAATGAAAATGTTGAGATATAATCTTATATGAAATGTATTTGAAAGGCAGAAGTTTACTATTACAGCCAAAGTGTAAGATACTCAGTTTAAGGAATTCCAACTGGTCATTTTTATTACAATATCTCTTACTCTACAGGTAAAGAAACCAGTGTCAGTGTTTGACTAACTGCTAAGTATGTGCATTACAATCTGCATTAAGGAACTAAGAAATGGCCAATGCATATGTTCAAGCATCAAGAAGAGTGAATAGTTTACTTTTACCCTATTTTCAAGCTAAGAAATTAATCTGACTGAGTTTCATTATTGTTTACAGAAGTTATTTTATTCTTGAGCCAGAGATAAAAGACAGTTTTTTCTTGAGTCAGAGACAAAAGACAGAAACAATAGCAGTAGCAAGCATATTATCATTTTATATTAATTCCTCAAGCCCTCATTCCAAAAGGGAAACATTAAAGGTCGGGGGAGGGGGGAACCTGGTTTGCATTACAGGAAAGGAAGTCTTACCTTAGGGAATCTGAATCTTTTGTAACAGACACTAAGCATGACTTTGTTTTCCTCCATAGGGGCACAATTTCTATTATATTGGACAGCAAAATATACTTGTCATTTGCCCTAGAGGAAGACATTATCTTTACCTTCCAAGGCTATGAGGAAACCTGCCCTTGGCACTAGACAAAACAACAACTCAGTCCTCCAAGCTTCTGCACTAGACAACATTCTTAAAATGAACAATGGGCAGACATTGACAATATCTCATTCACAAGATGTGACAGACCTGTAGTATTATTTATGTCCTACTGGAAGAACTTTTATTAGCATTTCTTAAGGTTCTCATCTTTGTTGATATATGTTTTCATCTTTGTTATGTTTGATATATCTTTTCTGCCCTTTTGTTTTAGAAATATGCAATACCATTGTGTTCTAGCATGCCTTGTTTCTTCTAAAAAAATCTGATATTATTTTTACATTTTCTCTGAACATAATGTGCTCTTTGCTCTGACTGACTTAAGATTTGCTTTTTACAGCTGTTTTTAAGCAATTTGATTTTGATGTACCTATTTTTGTGTTTTTTATATTTGAAATGTGTTGAGTTTCTTGAATCTGTGGCTACATAGTTTTAATCAAATTTGGAAAACCTTTGGCTATTGCTTCTTCAATCATTTTTCTTCCACCCTCTTTCTCATATCCACCAAAGAATATAATTATATGCACATTGGGTCACTTGACTACATTCTACACTTCACTAATATAAATTCATTTGTTTTTGTTGGTTTTTTTGTATCTGTTTTTCATTTTTGGTAGTTTCTATTGCTATGCTTTCAGCATTCTCAGCCTGGTGTGATACACAGATACTGCTTCCATTATTTTTGGTGAAGTGGTTCCTTATCCTATGTTGGGTATGGTCCTCATGCGTACATGCTGGAGTTCTCAGCTATAAACTTCAAAGGACTACCTTCTTCAGGGCCACACTTTCCTCATTATAGCTCTCTCTTCTCTGATATTCTGTCTTTTGTGTGGACTCTAGCCATTCAGTCTGTTGGACTCCCAGCTTCCTCTCCTCAACTTAGGAAGACTGCCAGGTTGCTCCTGGATTTCTGTTTTGCAAAGGTGTGGAAAATAGAATTTCATGGACAATTGTAGTACTTACCTTGTTTGTTTCCTTTCTTTCCGAATTACGGTCCTTCATTGTCGGATGTCCAATGTCTTAAGCAGTGATGTTTCATACTATTTTATCAAAGTTTTAGCTCTTTCATGTGGGAAAATAAATCCATTTATCTTTAATTCGTCTTGCCTAAGAGGACAAATTTCTTAATGCTTTTGGTTTGGTTCCCAAGAAGTAGAACATGAGACAGGGATTTTGGTAAAAATGACTTTTTGATGGAATGCATTTCCAGAAATAATTTCAAATTTAAAAGAAGAAATTTAGCAGCAGAAATAAGGGTAAAAGGGTGAACAAAGTTGCAGTCTCAAAGTTTAATCCTGGCCTGGTCCACAGGGGTAGGGCTCTTAAGCATGCATCACATAATAATGGTTTCTCCTATTGACGTAAGTGAACCAGACATTTTTGCCTCCTTTTAAGCAGTCATTAGGTATAGGGCACCTGAAGGGTAGGGGCACACACACTTTCAGGTCCTGATTTTACTGTGAAACAAAAAAATTTTCCAAAACAATGAGGGAGGATAACAAGGAATATTGATTGAGTTGTTAATAGCCCAAACTCACAGCAATACAGAAAAGAACATGGCAGTGAAATAAAGAGTATCTGGACAGGGTATCACACCATCTATGATATAAATCCGTGTGAATGAGTCATGCCTAGAATTTATACAGTATGCTTCTGTTCATATCAAATTAAAAATGTCCATAATGGGACATCTGGAATAGGAATGATAAATGATTCGTATATCTATAAAGAAAGTCAGTGGTTAATGAACCCAACATTCACATAAGTTATTACCTCTGATTTGTTGCTCGTGAGGGAGGACAATTCTGAAAATAGTCACTTTCTAACATGTAAGGTGGGTAGAGAGATATTTATATTATTATAATCCTTAAATCAATGTGAATATGTTTTACACAGTTTTTTATGCATGTAACATACTTCATATGCACAAGTGCGTACTTACTCTCTTGGACAACAGTTTCATGAATGGTAGATGTCAGTAGAAGTGAATAAATTCTGACTTCTTGACAAATGTATAGTAAGATAGGAAGAAAGTAGTACCTATTTAATTTTCAATAGAAACACAGGAGTATACTAAGACTCAACCCTAGGCAAGAATGCAAATTGAAAAATAAGGAATCAGTAAGCTTTAGAGGATTTCATTTGGAGAGTTAAAATGCAACAATAACAACATCAATGTCAAAAACTGTCACCACCATTTCCCTCATTGAATTAAAAACTGAATGCATATATTTTAAAAGGCATAGATTATGATATATAAAATTTCATTTAAAATAAATTTATTACAAGGCTAACATAGCTACAGTTGCAAATGATTTTCCAAATGAACTGTTATTTAAGTTTATCTGGTGGACATATGTAAGTTGTGTGTTATAATAAATGGACTTTTATATTTTGAATGCCAATGTAGGTAAGTGGCTTTAAACAATATCCATTTTTAGTTTTTTCCTGTAACTCCAATCAAATTCTGTGTTCTTTATTGAAATAGACATGAGTATTTATATCCCCAATTCAGTGAATGCTGACACTTTCAGGAAGAAAAATAAGAGATGTGAAATTAATGTGTATTTGTGAAAATCAGACATTATTTTTTATTGATGTTTTCAGACTGTTACATTTGATGTTCTAATTCCATGTCTTTCAAGACTTTTGAAAGAAACTCTTGTAAAAAATGCAATTTACATTGCAACTTAGTAACATAAAAATATATGTAGAAACAGAAATAAAATTAAAACCCAGATTCATAAAACAATTTTTGGTTCTACTACATATAATAAATATTCTGGCATTTATTGATGCATTTTCTGTTTTATACTCTTTTATGCTTGCTAAAACTTAAATACAATATGACAAAAACCCAGTTTTAAAAACACAAATTTAATAAATGCCTAAAACAAGAACTCTCTTAAACAAAATGGATTTATAATCTGTTTGCACTTTTATTAAAAACTGCAATTGTTAATCCAAAGAGTAGAAAGATTGTTATTTCTTTGGAAGACAGGTCTGTCTTCATAAAGCATATCATTGTTCTTCTAAGTAGACTGAAATACTGGGCTTTAATTAATGAGTGGGGTAATGATTAAGACATTTTAGTGGCCTTTCATTGGATTTATTTTAAACAAAGATTGCACAATAAATATTTGTTTTCTTCATAGTAACAACAACAAAAAAATACTTCACAAACCAATTGCAGAATATAGAAGTGAATTCTGTGTCACTACTTTAGAATTCTGTTCTTGTCTGCAAATAGGCACCCCTTTTTACCTATCATTGTCCCCTTGTTCAACCCATTAAACTTTTTTTTTTCACTTTTTTTTCTATTGTATTTTAAGTTCTGGGGTACACGTGCAGATCTTGCAGGATTGTTGCATAAGTATACACATGGTGGTTTGCTGTCACCATCCCCCAGTCACCTACATCAGGCATTTCTCTCAGTGTTATCCCTACCCAACCTCCCCACACCCTGCTATCCCTCCCCTAGCACCCCACACCCCAACAGACCGCAGTGTGTGATGTTCCCCTTCCTGTGCCCATGTGTTCTCACTGTTCAACACCTGGCTTTGAGTGAGAACATGAGGTTTTTGGCTTTCTGTTCTTATGTCAGGTTGCTGAGAATGATGGTTTCCAGATTTATCTATGTCCTTACAAAGGACACAAACTAGTCATTTTTTATGGCTGCATAGTATTCCATGGTGTATATATATGTGCCACATTTTCTTTGTCCATTCTATCATTGATAGGCATGTGGGTTGGTTCCAGGTCTTTGTTATTGTAAATAGTGCCACAATGAACATACATGTGCATGTGTCTTTATAATAAAATGATTTATAATCCTTTGGTCATACACCCAGTAATGGGATTGGTGGGTCAAATTGAATTTCTATTTCTAGGTCCTTGAGGAAGCACCACAGTGTCTTCCACAATGGTTGAACTAATTTACACTCCCACCAACAGTGTAAAAGTGTTCCTGTTTCTGGGTAGAGCTCAGACTGATGTGCTGGCTACAAAACTTTCAAGCGAGAGGGCTTCCGTTTACTGGTCTTTGTGGGGGTGGGACCTGCAGCTGTATCACCTGTCTCCCTGCTTTCAGCTCTCCCTCTTCCTTGGGGATGGGTAGTTCCCTCTGGCAGGCACTCTCAGCACTAGTCAAAACTTCCACCCAGATCTGGGCTGACAACTCGTGGTGCCACGTCTGCTGAAGCTGTCGCTCAGATCTGTATTGGTAACTCGCAGCACTTTTCAGCCTGGTGGCGTTATCCTGGACTGTGGGTTGCAAGGGCCATGGGAGAAGTGCAGTATCTGAACCCGAGTGCCAAAGGGGTAAAGTCCCCGATCCTCTGTCCAGTTGCACTTCCCGGATGGGACAGCACCTCACCCTGCCTCGGTTCGCCCTCCTTGGGCTACACCCACCGTCCAACCAGTCCCATTGAAATGAACCTGATACCTCAGTTGGAAATGCAGAGATCACTTGCCTTCTGTGACTCTCTCACTGGGAACTGCACTCCAGAACTGTTCCTATTCATCCATCTTGGTGGAAGTCGACAAGGATTCTTAAAAGAGGGAATCAGAAAATGAGAAAGGTCTCAACATTTATTTTTATTTATTTACTTTGAGACAGAGTCTCACTCTGTCACCCAGGCTGGAGTACAGTGGTACAGTCTCAGTTCACTGCAACCTCCACCTCCCAGGTTCAAGTTATTCTCCCGCCTCAGCCTCCCAAGTAGCTGGGATTGCAGGTGCCCCCCACCACGCCTGGCTAATTTTTGTATTTTTAGTAGAAACAGGGTTAAACCATGTTGGGTAGGCTCATCTCAAACTCCTGACCTCAGGCAAATCGCCCCCATCAGCCTCCCAAAGTGCTGGGATTATAGGTGTGAGCGGCTGCACCCGACCTGACATTTATTTAATACTCACCAAATTTCAGGCACTATACCAGGCATATTAAGCATTAACTCTCTGTGCCACAGCTATTTGAGGAAGGGCTTGATACATAGATGGTGATGCTCAGAGAAAAGCACTGTCACACAGCTGGTGAGGGGGAAGGCGATGATTTAGACCCATGCGGATGTGACCACAAAGCCTCTGCTAGGCCTTGGGTACCCAAAAGGTGGGTTGGATTTCCATCTGCAGAGGAAATGGAGAAAGGTAGCCTTAGAAAAGGAAATATGTTTTGGAGCCAAGCTAAGTAAAATGTGTTCTGGAAATACTGATTCTTAGGTCCCCAACAGCTTTCTAGTATCACCTTTAGGGAAGGTTCTGTTGATGAACATATTGTCACTACTGGGGGTCCTTATTTGCTGACTTGTTAGCACATAAAACTAAAATATACATATCACTGTCTCTTGCAATAATTAGAAGAGGGCAGTCAAACTTCCATTTATTCACTCATACAATCAAATTGCCCTTGAATAATACTATTTCTCCATCTTTCAAAGACATTTTTCTGTGTGATTAATTATGTAATCAGCAGCAGGTTAAAAGTACGAGCTTTTCTGAAAAGTGGGTAAATTGAATTCTTAAGATAAAAAACAGACTGGTTTTGAGACAAGATAGATGTATTACTTTTTATTTTATGTAACCCATTTCGCTAAGTTTAAAACTGAAACCTGAGAATTTCTTTACTGAGACCAAGACCCTGAAATTTAACAAATATTTACCATCCTTAAACATTTGAAAACAAGTTCAAACATCAACTTAAAGAAGTAAATCCTTGAAAAATGATATAATTTAAAGCTACATAACTTGCTCATTTTGTAGATGAAAAACATGAGATCGAGAGTCAAATAACTTTCTGAGTTTACATTACCAGTTAGTAGCATTTCTTGACTCCCAAACTAGTGTTCTTTCTGCTTTCATATACTGTAATACTAACTATACTGGTATATTATTAATTTTTTGCATGACTAAAGAACATTTTAAAAATGATCACCACCAGAACACCACCATTCTCCTGCCACTCTGATGTAAATTATTTTTGTCTTAGTTCAATATCTTCCAATCTTCACTCATATCTATATTTATATGGTCCTCATAATAATATACATATATACTATTTTTTCTATTTTTTATTATTATAATGTAAGAGTTGTTTATGTTGCTGTTAGTCTTTGGCATCACAGCCCTTGAGGTAGACATATAATGATCAATTATTTTCCTACTGTCAAATGTTTTGTCACTTTCCAAATTGTTTTGTTTTTCCTTTTTTTTTCTTTTTTTTCTTTTTTTGAGACTGAGTCTCACTCTGTCACCCAAGCTCAAGTGCAGTGGCACAATCTCAGCTCACTGCAACCTCTGCCTCCCAGGTTCAAGTGATTCTTATGCCTCAGCCTCCTGAGTAGCTGGGATTACAGGTGTGCACCACTACACCCGGCTAATTTTATGTATTTTTAGTAGAGGTGGGGTTTTGCCATGTTGCCCAGGCTGGTCTTGAACGCCTGAGCTCAGGTGATCTGCGGGCTTCAGCTTCCCAAAGTGCTAGGATTACAGGCGTGAGCCACAGTGCCTGGCCTGAATTTTTTCTTAGAAAAAATTCTAGGTGATGAAATTTCAGCCTGAAAACCTATGAACATCACTATGGCCCCTATGAACATTACTATTAGAGTTCTTCATACGTTGACTTTTCTGGTTGGTCACATTTTCTTTACAAAATGAAATGGGGTAAGAAAGAACTGTGAGAGCAGGGGATACAATTCTAAATGTAACAAGCCTGAACCTATTTGTAGAAGGCACAATACCCACTATTTTCACAGAGATAACATAGGAAATGAAAGAGAGTGAGGATGGCTTGGTTATATCAGTAAGTAACAATTATTATTGCTATAGATTAGTGGATATTAGGTACTCTGAAGGAATTTGGTGGTCTGGACTTTTACTGAGCAAAACTCCCTTTCTCAAGACATCGAGATTTAGTTTACAACAACAACCTCCAAACAGCGAAAATGTTATTGGCATTGGGGTTTGAAAAACCTGCTGCCTTTAATAATTGGTTTGATAAGTGCCCATTTTAGTGCCTATAGAGAGAACCGAGAGGACAATTTTGCTCAGATACATCAAACTCAGCCTTAAATTACTCAGAAGAGAATAAACTAATTTCATGCAAATATATTTTTAGACTTAGCTTTTTACATTGAATTTTCATTATGAATGTGATTAATGTATTTTCCATTATCATATTTAACTAAAAATGTTTTGCACAATTATGATTCCATTTGTGTAACTTGTATAGACTTTGGCAAGCAATGACATGGAGAAATAGCTATGCATGCTAGTAGATTTTGGGTATCTTTTGTGGACATCATTATAGAAAAAAAAGTGTTTGAATACTATGGATTTGAAGTAAAAGTTCAGATAATTCACAATCATGAATTAAGCTTCCACCTAGGCAGAGCCAACAATATTAAATTACAATGTCAACAGTATTGTGGAAACACTCCGCTTTCCAAATATCTGAGTAAACTCAGCCAGAAGGAAGATAGCCATAGGTGTTTATCGAGGACTCAGTATGACCTCAGCGACTGTGTCAGACACCTTGGGGACATTAACAAGCAGCATGTTTCATGAAGGTGAAGAAAGAGTGATGACAAGGAATAAAAGACATGAGTTCTCATTCTGACTTTGTGCTCCATGAGTAAATCACTTCCTCTTTGGGTCTTAATTTCCTCTTTGGAAAATGAGAAGGTTAGCATAGATCCACCATTGCTGGTAGGTTTTATCTCAGGTATAATACCATTGAACTTACTTATAGAAGCTACGTGGAGTGCTATGATGGACATAATTCTAAGGCAATGTGTGGGCTGGGTATGTGTGCTATTTCTTATTGACCTTGGCCTCATGAGCTCTGCAACTCTAATATTTGTTGATGCTAATGAAGACAAAATTCTTGCCTAAAGAAATCTAAAATCTGGGTTGGGGACATAAGACCAACAACACAAATTACAGTGAATAATCAAGACAGAATAATCATGGGGGCTAATTTTTGCAGTAAATATGATAAATACCAAAGCCCAGAAAAAAAACAAGACCAATAAAGACTTGAGCAGTTAAGGATACTTTCTTAAAGGAAAAAACACTTGAGCTGAGACTTAAAGACCAGGGCATGATAATAATATAAGTACTAAAACAATACTAAATACTGAAAAAATATAAATGTTTATAATTATATAGCACTTTAGAGTTTACATACCATTTTGGCATATTATCAAATTTTAAGAGGATTTCAAATGTGTTTTGTGCTTTCAGAATGTTCTATAATTTACAGTTTTCACAATCATTGTAACATTTAATCTCATAATAATCTGAGAGGTAGGCATCATTAGCCCTATCTGATAAATGAGGAGCTTCAAGTTTAGAAAGTTAAGTGACTTCTTCAAGAAATGTTACAAAGTTAATAAGGAGCATTGTTTGAAAAAGACCTAGAGTCCAAACCTAGACTAAAGTAGGTCTATCAGTCAGGATTGAACATGAAAACCAAGTAAATGTCCACTAATTTAGAAAGACTAATTGTTACATAACCATGGTAACAAGAGGTCACCAAAACTGGTTTTAAAACTGTTTTATTGATCAACAACTTGTTTCAGTGACTGTTTTTGCAAGCCAACCAATCATGTCAACCCTCACTTCTACAAGTCAGCCAGGCAGGGTGGACTCATTTCAATAAACACGCCTCTGAGTGCCAATCAAGAACAGTCTCAGAGAGTGCTTCTACAGATATTGTCAACACATTTATGTCTCTAAATGTCCTCCAATCCCTGAAACCCATGCTTCCCCAGAGCCTTAAATAATATTACCAGACAGTTCTGCTCAGAGGGAATGTGCCTAACACAGCTCTCCCTTTCAATGGTAAGCAGTAAATTCACTTCCCACTCACCCCAGATATTGAGTGCTGGTCTCATCACCCTTTGACAAGATGGAATCATGAAAGCAGATACTACTCTGGGTATTTCAAACAAAGTTAATACAATGAATTGTTTACCCAGGGTTGGAAGGACTGTGACAGACCAAAGGGGACAGAGAGGTAACCCAGAGATAAATAGCTCTTGATGAGCAAAAAGCTTACAAACTACTGGTGAAATGAAAATGTGTACTCAACTCATGACAAGCCTTCTTCCAGGCACTGCTATAGAGCAAGGAACAAGTCAAATGAGGTCCTAGCTTTCATGGGATCTACATTCTAGGTGGGGTTAAAGATAGTCTAAGCTGGGCACGGTGGCTCATGCCTGTAATCCCAGCGCTATGGGAGGCCAAGGCGGCCAGATCACCTGAAGTCAGGAGTTTGAGACCAGCCTGGTTAACACAGTGAAACCTTTATCTCTACTAAAAATACAAAAATTTTCTAGGTGTGGTTGTCCGTGCCTGTAATCCCAGCTACTCAGGAGGCTGAGGCAGTAGAATTGCTTGAATCCAGGAGGTGGAGGCTGCAGTGAGCTGAGGTCATGCCATTGCATTCCAGCCTGGGCGACAAGAATGAAACTCCATCTCAGAAAAAAAAAAGTTACATAGTCTAAAAAATTAGATAAACAAGGTAAATTCACATGCAATCACATGGCGACAATACAAGAGAGTGAGGTGATGGAGACTGGGGGTCAAGTAAGGCCTGTCTCAGCAGATGGAGCTCGTGCTGGGGCAGCTCAGAGCCACCCTGCCAGGCTGGGGGAAGAGCATCTGGGCAGAGGAAACCATAGCTATGAATGCCCTGACCACTGGCACCAGAAAAGGGTTTCTGCTCTTCCCTGTCACCAGCTCTGTGTCAAACTGTTAAGCCAACAGTTTCTCTTCGGGGCTTTGAAATAAGATCATTCATGGTCTTACGCTGACATATGTTTCAGGGCCAGTGCATATAAGTACATATGAGTGGACAACACTTAGTAGCTGTGGAGGAAGATACAGAGTCAGAAGATGAAGAGGAGGAAGATTTTGCATTTTGGGTTAAAATACTTCCTATAGATTTCTTCGCTGAACATTTTTCTTCAGTTTCCTCCTCAGCAAAATCATCACTTATCTCCCTGAAATAAACATTAGCTACATCTTTGTGGAAGCTTTTCTTTCTTTTTTACTTCAAATGCTGGGTTTATTCCACATCTTTATTTTTGTCTTCTCACCATTTCCATGTCTGACCATCACTACTACTACAGTAACAGTTCATACATTCTTAAAGCCCTGAAGTGAATGAAGGGGTAAACATCACCATTTGTTCTCTATTTTCCTCCCCAGTTTTCAGTACTAAACAGGCATTTCGGACAACACATTCTTGGCAATGGAATCCAGACATTTCTCAAACACGGTAGGGAAAGTTCTCACTGCATTATAAAAAAGACAGCCAGATATCAACTGTTACAGAAACGAAATAAGATGAAAAATTCTGACAACCTTTTTAAACTATTCTCACAGAGGCTTCCCCCACTGCCAGAAATCTCGAACAGCCTCCTGGTCAGTCATCTGGAAGCATCCTTCACATAATTGCTGAACTTCGCTTCCACTTTGGGAAGAAAACTCCTTTATCTATTCTTGCTTGCATTTTTGCTTTAATGTCTTCGACAGAACTAGGTTCTCCTCGTGTTTTAAAAGTTTTGTGGGTTTTTTTTTTTTCTTGTGTTTTGAAGGATCTTGACCTTTTAATCTTGTGATGATGGTTTTGAGTCTTTTCCATTCTGGTTTTGTTGTGTTGCATTTGGGGTTGAAATACTTCCTATAGATTTCTTCGTTGAAGATTTTTCTTCAGTTTCTTCCTCAACAAAATCATCATCATTATCATCTTCTTCTTCTTCTTCACCATCTTCATCAGCAGCAGCACGTTTTACTTTTTCGGTGGAGGCTTGCTATCACCTCCAGGGGCAGATCGCTTTCCAAATATACTTAAGAGTTTCCCATCCTCCTCTTCTTCATCTTCTCACTCTGCGTCTTCCTCCACAGCTACTAAGTGTTGTCCACTCATATGCACTGGCTCTGAAACATACTTCAACGGTAAGACCATAGGTGGTGTTATTTCAAAGACCCCAGGGAAACTGTTGGCTATACAGATGTCTTCCAAGTTGCCAGTGTTACCTGAATCAGACTGCCTTCATTATCCATTGACTCTGCTTCAACAACATGGAATTAATCCTTCGCACCAGCCCCCAAACTGGCGGGTCTTAAAGCCAACTAGTGCTCATTTTTATCATTATCCACCTTACAGTGACAACCTCTGTCGTCCTTTAGTTCACAACCAAAAGGATAGTTCTGGACTTTAGGAGGCTCAAGTACACGTCCATCAAACCTTCCATGGGGTGGCGGCACACACTCAGATGGGAGAGGAGGTGGGTGGAGATAAATGATTACAGCTCCAGAGAACAGCTGCACAGGTTGGAATCACACCAGTCTCTTTTTCTTTCTTATTTAAATCTGGAAACAGGACAAACTCCATAAAGTGTTTCTGTGACTCTGGCTGGCTGATTGGTCAACTGTTTTCCCCATAACATACCATAAAGGGGAAAAGAAAAGGGGAGAAAACACCTGCTGGGGAGGAAAACAGAGAACAGATGGTGATGTTTACCCCCTCATTCACCTTTGCATATGTGAGAAATGCTTGCGCAACTTCTAGGAACTGGGTGTTGCCAGAAGACAAAAAAAAAACACATAAAAACTAATTAGTAGTAATAACAGCACCAATAAGCCTAATCACACCTGGGGTGGTTGAGCTGGAAATAGAAAACCCAGCTTATCACATTCTTACAAACCTGTCACTTATGGTAAATGGAGCTTAAAAAGGGAGATGGGCTTTTCAGGGTACAGTTCCTATTATTATTTCTTAGCAGTGATGGTCTTGATTAGGCTAATTGTGAAATACTGCTTCTTTAAAAGCAGATATAAAGCTTTATGGCAGGAATCGGGAAAGACGTTGGAATGAGTATGCAACAGACTGAAGAAGGCTGAACATATCAATCAGGAGAGACAGGTTATCTGTGAGTTCTGCCTTAACCAGATGTGTGTATCCTGTGGGTCCAGGCTCTCCCCATCTGTGAAAAGGGAGGATTGGACCAGAGTGGTGGTTTGTACTGATTTCCAATTTGTTACTAAATCTTTTCTCTAAGTGGTATCTTATACAGAAGCCCTACATCAAAGATAATTTTATTTTTTTAAAGGTAGTGTCTTGCAATATTGTCCAGGCTGGAATGCATTGTCTACTCACAGACCTGATCACAGCTCACTGCAGCCTCGACCTTCCTGGGCTTAATCGACCTTCCTGCCTCAGGTCCCCTGAGTACCTGGGATTGCCTGCATGTGTCACTGCACCACATTCAATCTAAAAGATGAAGTTGCTCTGATTAATGATGCGGTGGCAGGCCCAGAAACCTATTTATTAATTCATAGATACACCAAGACAACAATTTTTAAAAAATTTTTTTTAGTGTTCTTACTACCTAGGAAACATGCTGGGGGGCAGGTGATAATTAAACATAATAAGTCAACAAATTCTATGATATGTTAGGAGGCAATATATATCAGAATAAAGAAAGTAAGCTGGGGAAGGGAAGTCCACAGTGTCCAGTTGGTATTGTGACATGGTAAAAAAAAAAAAAAAAGCTGCATAAAAAAAAAAGAAGCTGCATACCTCAACCATAAAGCTGCATACCACAACCATACCTTGGCTTTCTGTTGAAACTGCTCTCTATAACCCCTAATGTGACAGGCAAGCAGTCCAAACCCATGCCGTCTTGGCCCCTGCAACTTGTAATAAGTAATTAAGGTCTGTAATTTCCACCCTACCCAGACAATGTGTAAACTAATGCTTATCTTGACTTCTGTGAACCACTTAAGTAATAATCGGAATGTCCAAAGTCCCTGGTCCCTCGGAATGTCCGGAGCCCCTCACCCTCAACTCCGCCCAGGAGGTGATTTATAGAATCCACTAGCCCTCAGAATGTCTGAAGCCCCTCACCCCCACCCCTGCCCCTCACCCTCACCCCCAAAGGGGTTTTACAGGTATAAAAGGTCTTGACACCCTCCTTTCAGGGCCACAGGTTGGAGAAACATGAGTCCTCTGTGGCCGCCAGCAATAAAGACCCTGCAATTTGGCATACTTTTGTCTTGGTGTTGACTTTCTATGCTCGCTCCAGTACAACAGTATGAAGGTAAGTGCTGTAGACAAGGAAGTCAGGGAGCCCTCAGGGAGAAAGTGAGGTTTGAGCAAAGACCTGTAAAGTAGGGAAGGGAACTACCAAGCACATACCTGGGAGACGACCGTTGCAGGCAGAGGAGGCCGCTAGAGCAACGCTCTCCGCATGAACATACCTGTGCACTGGAGAACAGCAGGGAAACCGGGACGGCGGCAGTGCAATGAACCAGGAAGTCAATCATGGGAGATGAGTAGAGGGGTCCCGGGGGCTGGATGATGCAAGGCCTTGCAGAACCTTGTCAGGAATTTGGCTTTTACTCTCAGTGACGTGGAGAACATTGCAGAGTTGTGAGCAGGGAAGAGACCTGATGTGACTTCTGTTTCACAGGCTCACTCTTGCTGCTGTATTGAGAATAGACTAGATAGTTATGAGAATGGAAACAAAGAGGCCAGTTAGGAGGCTAGCGTCTGATTCAGGCCAGAAATGAGGTTGTTCAGACCGGGGTAGTAGCAGTAACAGGCAGTGAGAAATGTGTCCAGGGTCTGGATATAGTTTCAAGGCCTACCCCTCAGCCTCTTCCTCATTCCCATAGCTGCTTCTCGGGGCCTCCTGGAATCCCTGAGAATTCTAGGAGCACAGTTTGCAAATCCATAGGTCTGATGACCTGCAAGTCTCCTTTCTGGTTTTGGATTCCAGTTCCAGGGGAGCCAGAGCACTAATGTTCAAGGAGCTACATGAGGGATGGTGTGATCTGCTGGGCCTAGTTTTCTTTTCCAGACAAAACATTTACATTTTGAATAATGAGAAATATTTTGGCTTGTAAATCATCATTAGTCTCTAGACCAAGCCCACTGCCACACCAGCGATTCTGGCTTCAAGTTTTGGCTGCAGGCAAGAAGTCCAGTGAAGGCCTCAAATGTGCAGTCATTTCCTTATGTGCATGTTCCACTCTATTCTCTGGATGACAGAAAGAGACCAGCATCCACTTGGGATCCCAAGACCCAAATCCCTCCACAAGATGACCTCTGTGCTATCTGCACTATGATATTCGTATCTTGGTATATTACATACAGTGGGTTCTCAAAGGAAATAGGTAGTGTTGATTCAAAT
The DNA here is from genome assembly GCA_963574635.1 of Cheracebus regulus. Lineage (NCBI taxonomy): Eukaryota > Metazoa > Chordata > Mammalia > Primates > Pitheciidae > Cheracebus > Cheracebus regulus. Next base: position 18,347 of record CAUYQU010054238.1, read on the forward strand.
CCATGACAATAAGTCCACATAAAAACAATATTGTAAACAGCAGAGTTGCAAAGAGTTGCAAGGTGGATGTATGTTTCTGTCCACTTTAGCCAAACTTTATAGGCAGCTGCTTGTGATATGATCTGACAGGTACAGAGGGCCCACCTGCATAAATTATCTCCTCCATAAGCTTCTGTTTCTGGAATCATCCAAATTTAAGCCAGGATGCTGAACAGGATTTATCTCAGATACCAAATGTGATCAGTTAGTAAAGGCTGTCTGGAACAATGTGTGGAGGATGGAAAAGCCACAACCAAATTCAGCATCAACAAAAAAGAAGTGTATTTGATTAGTAATGTCTGCTATGGGCACAGAATAAGAAAATATTGTTATATGTTTTATCCCTATTTTAAGCTTTTATTTTATGTTAAAATTCCCTGTATTCAGAAGGCACTAGTTAAAATACAGACACGAACAGCAAGAGTTACCCGTAATGAAGTAAGTGGAATATCCACTCACATGTTCCGTATGTCTCAAAGAGAAAACTCTATTTCTTACGTATGTACCTGAATCTTTAGTTGGAGGTAGCCTGGCCCAAAGCTGCTTTGTTAGGAAATAATTGTTATATGCAAATCTGGTAACATTCAACCCAACTGTTTTATTTGTTGCCTTTCGGCATCATACAAGTTGTTTTTGAGCACCCACTATTTGCAAGCCACAATTAGGCGCTTTCCATATATTATCTCCAATTCTCACCACAATCCAGCAAGTAGGTCTGATTTATCTCGATTTTCCAGAGAGGGGACTGAGATGTCACACTGCTACAGGTGGCAGACAGAGGTTCTGAATCCAATGCTGCCCACCTTCAGCACCTGGCTCCTCTTCCCCTCTTTTAAAAATTTGCAATGGGCCGTCTGACCTCAAGCACAGCCTCCGGTAGATGGCAGATTACCTGCAAATGGATGTCACCAGCCGACAAATGATGAAGATGTTCATCTCAAAGATGATTCTAGTTGCCTAAGCCTGGTGATCTTTGTGATTTCACTAAGTAAAGCCCCAGGGCAATTAACACTGATTCAATAAAGGCCAAAGCTCTTACCCAATGATTTGTTTGCATCTCTTCAATAAAATAGAAATGTCAGCTGGACGTGACGTGCCTCATACTGCCAGTGATATTTTGAAAGAAATGACTGTTTTCTCAGAGCTCACATTTCCTCTCCAGCCTCCTCCCTTCCCTGTTGCTCACCAAGCCACCTCTTTTCTGTCAGAGAGGTTGCTGGGAAAAATATTAGGTTTCCAAATGCTGATTCAGGAGTGAGAAGTTACCCCAGAAAACGTACCAAATTTTTAGATCTGCATTTCTGATCTTTATAGGGAAGGAATATTTAGTTGCTGGTTTCCACTGGCACACATGTGATAAACTTAGGGTGTAAGGCAAAATTTCAAATAAGCATTTTTGCCTGATACAGCATTTGAAAAGCTTGCAAGAGGAGACACTGACAGGTTTCACCCACAAGTCTGTAACCCACAGTGCCTATTGTGCACACAGGGAGATCAATACGGCCTGTGTAATGAAAGAGGGCTCTATGGAGGAGGCACAAATTCCTGTGTTTGCATCTCTCTCTCACTGAAAGTTTAGAAACCTGACAGAGGCTCTGGGGTCAGGCTTCCTCAGCTTGAATCCCAGCTCTACCTCCTGCTAGCTTTGTGAACTTGGACATATTTTTTTAATCTCTCTGCACTTCAGTTTCCTTAGCTATAAACTGGGCATTGTAATTGAGCCCAGAAAAATCTTGGCGTGGTTGTGAGAACAAAATATGACACTCGAAATAAAAGGTTTAGCATAGCTTAGGATTATATTATATAGGCTCAATAAGTAGTCACTGTTATTATTTACATTATTTACATTTGGATATAGGATACAGACAACTGTCACCTTCGCACTTGCAAGAGGGGTCCACAAGGGTATGGTCAAGCAGGGCAAGAAGTTGGATTTTTTTTTTTTTTTTTTTTTTTTTTTGAGATGGAGCGTCGCTCTGTCTCCAGGCTGGAATCCAGTGGCACAATCTTGGCTCACTGCAACCTCCGCCTCCCAAGTGTAAGCAATTTTCCTGCCTCAGCCTCCTGAGTAGCTGGGATTACAGGCATGCACCACCACACCA
>CAUYQU010054239.1:0-12459 GCA_963574635.1 Cheracebus regulus
AAAAAATCAATAAATCCAGGAGCTGGTTTTTGAAAAAATCAACAAAATAAAGACCACTAGCTAGACTAATAAAAAGAGAGAAGAATCAAATACATGAAATAAAAAACAATAAAGGGGAGATCACCACTAATTCCTCAGAAATACAAACTACCATCAGAGATTACTACAAACAGCTCTATGCACATAAACCAGTAAATCTGGAAGAAATGGATAAATATGTGGGCACTTACACACTCCTAAGACAAAGCCAGGAAGTAGTTGAAACCCTGAATAGACAAGATCTGATGAAGTCAAGGCAGAAATTAATAGCCTACCAACCAAAAAAAAGTCCAGGTCTAGTTGGGTTCACAGCTGAACTCTACCAGACATGCAAAGAGGAGCTGGTACCATTCCTGTTGAAGCTATTCCAAACAATACAAAAAGAAGGAATCCTCCTTAACTCTTCTTATGAGACCAACGTCAGCCTGATGCCTATATCTGGCAGAGACACAACTAAAAAAGAAAAATACAGGCCAATATCTATGATGAACGTCGATGCAAAAATCTTCAATAAAATACTGGCAAACCAAATACAACAGCATATCAAAAAGCTTATTCACTGCAATCAAGTAGGTTTCATCCCAGGGATGCAAGGCTGGTTCAACATATGCAAATCTATAAATGTAATCCACCACATAAACAGAACCAAAGACAAAACCACATGATTATCTCAATAGATGCAGAGAAGACCGTCAACAAAATTCAACAGCCCATTATGCTAAAAACTCTCAGTAAACTAGGTATCAATGGAATGTATCTCAAAATAATAAAAGCTATTTACAATAAACCCACAGCCAATATCATACCGAATGGGCAAAAACTAGAGGCATTCTCTTTAAAAACTGGCACTAGACAAGGATGCCTTCTCTCACCACTCCTATTCCATATAGTATTGGAAGTTCTAGCCAGAGCAGTCAGGCAAGAAAAAGAAATAAAGCACATTCAATTAGGAAAAGAAGAAGTCAAATTGTCCCTATTTGCAGACATCATGATTGCATATTTAGAAGACCCCATTGTCTCAGCTGAAAACTGCCTTAAGTTGATAAGCAACTTTGGCAGTCTCAGGATACAAAGTCAACGTCCAGAAATCACAAGCTTTCCCATACACCAACAACAGACAAAAGAGAGCCAAATCATGAACAAACTTCCATTTGCAATTGCTACAAAGAGAATAAAATACCTAGGAATACAACTAACAAAGCCTGTAAAAGATCTCAAGGAGAACTACAAACCACTGATCAAGGAAATAAAAGAGGACACAAACAGGTGGAAAAAAATTCCATGCTCATTATTAGGAAGAATCAATATTGTGAAAATGGACATACTGCCCAAAGTAATTTATACATTCAATGCTATCCCCATCAAGCTACCACTGAGCTTCTTCACAAAACTGGAAAAGACACTTTAAACTTCATATGAAACCAAAAGAGAGCTTGCATAGCCAGGACAATCCTAAGCAAAAAGAACAAAGCTAGAGGCATCACGCTACCTGACTTCAAACTATACTACAAGGCTACAGTAATTAAAACAGCATGGTACTGGGACCAAAACAGAGATATAGATCAATGGAAAAGAACAGAAGCCTCAGAAGCAATGCCACACATCTACAACCATCTGATCTTTGACAAACCTGACAAAAACAAGCAATGGGAAAGCATGCCCTGTTTAATAAACGGTGTTGAGAAAACTGGCTAGCCATATCAGGAAGTTGAAACTGGACCCCTTCCTTACACCTTATACAAAAATTAACTCCAGATGGATTAAAGATTTAAACATAAGAACTAACACCATTAAAACCCTAGAAGAAAACCTAGGCAACACCATTCAGGACATAGGCACAGGCAAGGACTTCATGACTAAAACGCCAAAAGCAATGGCAACGAAAGCCAAAATAGACAAATGGGATCTAATTAAACTTAAGAACTTCTGCACAGCAAAAGAAACAATCATTAGAGTGAATGGGCAACCAACAGATTGGGAAAAAACGTTTGCAATCTACCCATCTGACAAAGAGCTAATATCCAGAATCTACAAAGTACTAAAGCAGATTTACAAGAAAAAGAAAAAACATTCAAAAGTGGGTGAACAATATGAAATACATTTTTCAAAAGACATAGATCAGGCCAACTAACATATTAAAAAATGCTCATCATCACTGGTTATTAAAACCACATTGAGATACCATCTTATGACAGTTAGAATGGTGATCATTAAAAAATCTGGACACAACAGATGCTGGAGAGGATGTGGAGAAACAGGAACATATTTTTACACTGTTTGTGAGAGTGTAAATTAGTTCAACCATTGTGGAAGACAGTGTGGCGATTCCTCAAAGATCCAGAAATAGAAATTCCATTCGACCCAGCAATCCCACTACTGGGTATATACCCAAAGGATTATAAATCATTCTATTATAAAGACACATGCACATATATGTTCATAGCAGCACTGTTTACAATAGCAAAGACCTGGAACCAACCCAAATGCCCACTGGCAATAGACTGGACAAGGAAAATGTGGCACATATACACCATGGAATACTATGCAGCCATAAAAATGACAAGTTAATGTCCTTTGTAGAGACATGGATGAATCTAGAAACCATCATTCTCAGCAAACTGATGCAAGAACAGAAAACCAAACACCACATGTTTTCACTCATATGAGGGTGATGATCTATGAAAACACTTGGGCACAGGGAAAGGAACAACACTCACAGGGCTAGGTGGGAGGGTGGAGGGAAGGGGAGGGTTGGGACAGTGGGGGAGTAGGGAGGATGGGGAGGGATAACACTGGGAGAAATGCCTGATGTAGGCCATGGTGGAGGGGCAGGTTGGAGACAGCAAACCACCATGGCATGTATGTACCTGTGCAACAATCCTGCAGGATATAGAATGTGCACATGTACCCTACAGCCCAAAGTAAAACAAAACAAAACAAAAGAATGCATATAACTTGTCACTAAACATAATCCCAAATTTTATAAAAATTGTTTTTATTTTTTTTAATTCTTTTTTCTTTATTTTTGTCTGACTAAGTTTGTTCAAAAGACCCATCTTTAGGCTTCGAAATTATTTCTTCTGTTCAGTCTAGACTATCCTCAAAGCATTCAGCTGTATTTTGTAACTCCCTCAGTAAATTTTTCATTTCCAGAAGCTCCATTTGTTTGGGATTTTTTTTTTCCAGATATCTATCTCTGCATTCATAACCGACATTGCTTTTCTGATTTATTTGTGCTGGTTTTCAACTTTCTCTTTGATCTCATTGAACATCCTTACAATCTATATTTAAATTCTTAAATCTATCATTTTTGAAGTTTCACTTTGGTTAGGATTCATTGCTAGTTAGATAGGTAGTGTGATTCTTGATGGGTGTCACAACACTGTATTTTTCATGGTGCCAGAGTTCTTACACTGGGTCCTTTTCACCTGGAGAAGCTATTTCTTCTCATTTTTGAATTTACTTTTATTTGGGTAAGATTTTTTTTTTCTAATCCTTGAAAGTATGATGGTAGTGTCTGTTGTTTAGGGTTCTTTTGGCTTTACTCTTTTAGCCCTGTGCACTTCTATCAGTAGCTTTTGTATTGTGATGTGCAGTTCAACCTCCCTGCCAGTAGGTGGCACTTACATGTAAGGGTTGGCTGTAACAGCAGTTAAGTGTGTGCTTGATCTTTGCTTATAGGGAGGTGTTCTCTGATATTTCAGGTGATGAGCTTCTCCGTGGAGTGCCCCTTGCCTGAAGTTCCATGGTCAGCAGGGAGTGGAGAGGGTGGGAAGGACCAAGCTGGGCAGAGCTGGACCACCAACTACCAAGCTCACCCATGGCAAGCACAGGCACTGGCCCTGATGGGGATGAGTGGTTGTGCTCCTGATAAAATGTGCTGAGGTCTCTGTAGTGGGGACTGGGCTGCACGAACTCCCTGTCCTGGGCAGGCAGGAATGTGAACTGTTTCCCTATCACATCCCTCTCCTAGGACTTGAGACTCTCAGTTCAGAAAGATACTGCGATCTATCTCCAGGCCACAATGTAGCTGAGAGCCATGAAAAACACCTGTCCCAAGTTCTCCATGGGAGTGACTTTGGGGTGGATACATCTCTGTGGCTCACTTGTTTTCGGATGCCTGAATACTGCTGCTTTGTATAGAGAGAAAGAGGGGCTCTGCCTTTCAACACATGTGAGTGAGTGTCAGCTGTGGTGGTATTGGCTGGTGTGGAGGTGCCGGTGGTTGTGGACTAGGCCAGGCATTCCTTCAATCCTCAGGCCCCTAGAGGTCCCCTGGATAGTGTGCACAATCCTACAGGGACTAGAGCAGGTACAGATCAGTAGACTTGTCCTCAGGTCCTCAAGTCCTCAGGTTTCAGGTGCTGGCTGAGTTAGGGAAGGGAGGGCTGGCTCCCAGGCCACTAGTAGAACACTCAGGCAGGGGCAGGCAGAACACTCAGGCAGCTGTAGAACATTCAGGTGAAAGCAGTGCCAGGGAGGATCACAGGACTTTAGGAACTGGGCTCTCAGGAGGGCACCGGGCCACAGCTGAAACAATTAGGCAGGCGTGGGGCAGTTGTACTGAGGGCCTGTCGACAGGGAGGATAGTCCCCAAAAATGAGAGCAGTGGAGGCCAGCAGCTGTCGAGCATGACAGGCCTTCTCAGATCTCCCTCACAGAGAAACAGTGGCAGAATCCACAAAGATGCCCAGTCTCCTGCCTCCCTGCTTCACTGGATGTTGGCATTGACAGTGAAGAGAGCCCCAGGGAAGATCACAGGCCTCTGGAGTCTGAGAGTCTGGGATCTCAGAAGGACAACAGGTCACAGATGAAATGCTTAGACAGAGAAAGCGTGGCTGTGTTGCCTTTAAAATGTGTTGTTAAAAACTAAGACACAAATATACACATTAGACTAGGCCTATACAGGGGCAAATTATCAATATCATGCCTTCCACCTCCACATCTTGTCCTCTTGTAAGGTCCTCAAGGGCAGTAACATAAATGGAGCTAACATCTCCTGTGATACCAATGCCTTCTTCTGGAATACTTCCTGAAGGACCTGACTGAAGCTATTAATTCACAGTTAACTTTTCTTTTTTATAAGTAGAAGGAATACACTCTAAAAGAATGATAAAAGTGTAGTATAGTAAATACATAACCAGTAACATAGTCATTTGTTATCAAGTATTGTGTATTATACATAATAGTATGTGGTACATAATAGTAAATAGAGTTTCTAGCTCTAAAAACTAGACATAAGCTATCTGTGAAAATGCTTTGTGATGTGTTGTTTCATATCACAGAATGGAACCTGTGTTTTGATTCACCAGGTTCCAAACACTCTGTTTGTAGAATCTATAAAGTGACATTTCTGAGCCTGTATACTTTTATACTACTGGCAGTGCAGTAGGTTTGTTTACACAAATATCACCATAAATACATGAGTAATGTGTTATGCTATGTATTACAATGGCTATGATGTCACAAGGCAGGCTAGGAATTTTTCAACTCCACTGTAATTTTATAGAACCACCGTTGTATATGTAGTCTCCTCTTGAGCAAAATGTCGTTATGTGACACACAGATTGTGTATTGTTGAACTGTGTTATGTAATGATCCACTTGTACACTGCCCTCTCCCACTTCCTGAGCCAGACAAGTACTGTACTAGTTTGTTCTTCTAACTATAGAAACAGCCTTTACAAAGTAGATATTCAATAGATACTTTGTGAATAAATGAAACCAAATTGGAAATAACAAAATTAGACAAATTAATTTAGTGTCATGAGAACACAACAACATTTTCTTTTCAGTTGGAATTATTGAATGATATTATAGGACTTGGTATAGAAGACCTCATTTTATAATGAGACACTAAAAGAATGGTTGGAAATGCTGAAAGTGGAATTACTTTGCATTAAAATTCACAAGGTTTGGAGTCATAGTAACCTGAGTTCCAATTCTAGCTTTCTCACTTCTTGACTTGTGGTTGACAGCAAACTGCTGGAAAAAAAAAAATTCACCTAAGTCTTAGAATAATGTATATACATCATTGGGTTGTTTCAAGGCACAAATAAAATTATGCATTCAAAACGTATAGCACAAGGCCAAGCACAAAATATAAGCTCAATAAGTAACTGTTATTACCTACATTTTAGTTTGAAGAATACATTATTTGGAATATAAGCCAAACTGCCAGGACAAACAGACCTCAACATTTCATGATTAAAACAAAACAGAAGTTACTTTTGCTTTTAAATGTATAAGTCCCAAAGTAGCTAAGTGATCCAAACAGGGTAAACAATCCTACTCTATGAGCCATTAAGGCAATTAGGTACCTCCCAACTCCGTCATCCTCAAAAGTGCTGAACTTTTCCTTAGTCAAATCTGCCTCAGCTTCACATCTACATCCCGTCCTAAAAGAAAGAGAAAAGGCATCTACATTTTGAAACCTTTTGAAGCAGAAGTTGCACATATTACTTACATTCATATCCATTCCCTAGTTACATAGTTGCATGTCCACATTTAGCTGAAAGAAATACTGGGAACTGTAATCAATAGTTGGACTTCCATATAGAGTAGTCACCCCTTATTCACAGTTTTGTCTTCTGCAATTTCAGTTACTTATGATCAACCATATTTTGAAAATGTTAAGCAGAAAACTCCAGGAAAAAGTCATTGTTAAATTTTAAATTGTGTACCATTCTGAGTGGCATGATAAAATCTCACACCATCTACCCGGGGTACGAATCTTCCCTTTGCCCAGCATTTCTATGCTGTATAAACTACCCACCCATTAATCACTCAGTAGCCTTCTCAGTTATCAGGCTGGACAAAACAGCATATTTAGGGTTTGGTGCTAGCCATAGTTTCAGTCACCCAATGGACGTCATGGAAAGTATCCCCCGCAGATAAGGAGGGAATCCTGTATACAGTCCATGGGTTGAAGTAAGAAGAGAAAGAAAACTGGGAGATGGTTATGGTTTGTCTGTGTCCCCACCCAAAACTTATCTAATTATAGTTCCCATAGTCCCCTTTTGTCATGGGAGGAGCTGTTGGGAGATAATTGAATCATGGGGGCAGTTACCCCCATGCTGCTGTTATCATAATAGTGAATGAGTTCTCTCAAAATCTGATGATTTTATAAGGGACTTTTCCCTATTTGTTCAACACTTCTCCTTCTTGCCATCATGTGAAGAAGGACATGTTTGCCTCCACTTCCATCATGACTGTAAATTTCCTGAGGCCTCCCCAGCCATGTGGAACTGTCAGTCAATTAAACTTCTTTCTTTTATAAATTATCCAGTCTTAGGGAGTTTTTAATAGAAGCATGAGAATGAACTAATACAGAGATCATAACAGGTTACTTAGTTATAAATTGCAAACAGTCTTCTTTATTGTTTGATCCTTTTCACAGGTTAGGGCCTTCAGCCTCCTCCTAGAAAATGAAACTACATATTGGGATTCTTCTTTTGGAAGCAGCCATTAGATTGCTTTTGATTTTGAAAGTTGTGTACATTAAAATATCTTTATATATTCATTTTTTCACTTTATTCTCTAAAGGCAATTCTTAAACTTTAGCTCATAAATGTTCAAAGTCAGTGGGGGTGGCCTTTGACACACAAGGTGGGGGTGAGGATTGCTGCAGATTTAACAATATAACTTGGGATAGGTTTTACCTAACAGGCAATGAAACCTTTTATGACCATGTCTGCAGTAAGGAATATATTTACAATATGACTCACAGTATAAATACTTTGAATTCTCTATATGCAGCATTCTAGCAAGTTATTTAACTTATCTTTGCCTCACTTCTTTACCACAAAAAAGTACTAATAAAACCTATCATCTTATGAGATAGTTGTAAAAATTAAACTACCTGAAGAGTCATAATGATCTAGCAAGTATTAAGCAATTTTAACTCATTAGATTCATAGATGGATAAATTGATAGATGATAGATAGATGATTGATAGATAGATAGATGATAGACAGAAAGAACAACAAATACACATGAAGCACATTTTAGACATTTGGGTTATGGCAATTAACCAAATAGAAAAGCAAAACAAAACAAAACATTACAGACTTTGTGGAACTTATATTTTAATGCCATCTTATTTAAACTCTAAGAAGTAGGTCTTATTATCCTCATTTTACAGATGAAGAAACTCAGCTCAGAGCTGTAATGTGATTTATCCAAACAGCTAATCACATAAACAATGATGAGCAGAGCCAATATTACACACAAATTAGTCTAGCTCTAAGAGCACTGGCTACAAATTACCATGGTGTATGTATAGCAAACATTTCTTGAGCTTCTACTATGCATGAGGCAAAAAGTGAGCCACACAGAGGCAAAGCACGTTGATGCTTTGATACGATTTTTTACACTAATATCTTAAATCATATAAGTATAATAAAATACTTATCTTAAAAGTATTTTAAAATCTTAAAAGTATCTTAAAATCTTAAGCATAGACCTAGATCTAACCACTCTAGTACACACCCCGTGTCATGTAAACACACCCTCACATCTATGCTCCTCACTCCTGAATTTGTCTCTGGATAAACATATTTGTGGCAGGAATAAATTAATTAAGAGTTAAGTCACTTCTATTTGAAATTATTTGGCTAAAAAGAAATAATATGTATGGCAAGTTGTAAAAGAATACATGCCTCATTCACTGAAATTCAAGGACAGAATCAATATTCCTGGAAGAATAGAGTTCTTTCACTGTGATGTTGTGTCTAAATATAACTCTCCGGCTTTAATGATTTGCTTCTACACAGGGGAACAGTACATGTCAGTGATTTAATGAGGGAATGGATTTTCTTTCTAGTTTCACTATTTTATTACAACTTAAATACCTCTGGATATATATTACTGTTCTCATTTGTATATGATTCTATATAGCATATGAAAAAAACTTTTGTGAGAATCTTTAAGAAAAAAAGTAGTAAATGTGAGTCATTTATCTAGATTATTTAGAAAATATATTACCTATTTAATTGTTCTGAAACACTGGTAGAATAGAAACCATAAGCAAAACAATGTTTTAAGATATAAATATAATAAAAATTATACATAATGATGAGCATATAATATGGCTTGGATATTTGTCTCCTCCATTTCATGTTAAAATGTAATCCCCAATGTTGGAGGTAGAGTCTGGAAGGAGGTGTTTGGGTTAGGGGCAGATCCCTTATAAATGGCTTGGTGCTCTCCTCAGGGTAATGAGTGAGTTCTTGCTACAAGTTCACATGAGATCTGGTTGTTTAAGAATGTGGCACCTCCTTCCTCACTTTCTCTTGCTCCAATTCTCTCCATGTAATACATCTGCTCCCACCTTGGCCTTCCACCATGACTGTAAGCTTCCTGAGGGCCTCGCTAGAAGCTGAACTGATATTGGTGCCATGGTATTACAGCCTGCAGAATTGTGAGCCAAAACACAATTCCTTTCTTTGAAAATTATCTAGGTATTTATAGCAATGCAGAAATGGACTAACACAATATAACTGAATCATTCTTTGATAATTTAAAAGAAAATTGAGAATGTTTCACGTCATCATTCTAATGTTTAAAAAATGAATAGACTTTAAATTTCAACTTTTATTTTAGGTTTGCAGGTACATGTAAAGGTTTGTTAGATAGGTAAACATGTGGCATGAGGGTTTGTTGTACGTATTATTTCATCACACAGGTATTAAGCCCAGTACCCAATAGTTATCTTTTCTAATTCTTTCCACCCTTCTCCCTCCCCCATCAAGTAGATCCCAGTCTATTGTTTCCTTCTTTGTAAGTTCTCATCATTTAGCTCCCACTTATAAGTGAGAACATGCAGTATTTGGTTTTCTGTCCCTACATTAGTTTGCTAAGTATAGTAGTATCCACTCCAACCATGTTCCTGCAAAAGCCATGATCTATCTCATTCTTTTTTGTGGCTGCATAGTATTCCATGGTGTATATGTACCACATTTTCTGTTTTTTGTTTGTTTGTTTGTTTGTAGCAAAGTGATTTATTTAGAGAGAGAGAAACAGGAGAAGGAGACAGAAAGAAACAGCCAACTCTCACACTGAGTGAAAGAATCGAGAAAGATGGAATCCAGGAGAGGAAAGCAGCTTCCACGCTGAGTGGAAGGGAATAGAGAGAGAGATGGAGCTTAGGAGAGGAAGACAGGGTTCTATAAGAGAGTGTGGAAGGGGACTCCAGAGGGGAAATCCAGGAGAGAGAAAGATGGCTTCCATGAAGGGAGTGTTCATGGAAGGGGACAAAAACATGGAGTCCCCACATTTTCTTTATCCAATCTTTCATTGATGGACATTTTTCCATGTCTTTGCAATTGTGAATACTGCCACAATCAACATTTGCATGAATGTGTCTTTATGGTAGAATGATTTATATTCTTCTGGGTATATACCTATTAACAGGATTGCTGGATGGAACGGTAGTTCTGCTTTTAGCTCTTTAAGGAAATCTCCCTACCACTTTCCACAATGGTTGAACTAATGTACGCTCCTGCCAACAGTGTATAAGTGTTCCCTTTTCTCTGCAACCTTGCTAGCATCTATTGTTTTCTGACTTTTTAGTAATAGCCATTCTGTCTGGTGTGAGATGGTACCCCATTGTGTTTTGATTTGCATTTCTGTAATGATTAGTGATATTGAGCTTTTTTTTCATATGCTTGTTGCCCGCATGTATGTGTCCATCTGAGAAGTTTCTTTGTCCACTTTCTAATGGGGTTGTTTTTCTGTTGTAAATTTGTTTAAGTTCCTTAGAGATGCTGGATATTAGATCTTTGTCAGATGCATAGTTTGCAAATATTTTATCCCATTCTATAGGTTATCTGTTTTCTCTGTTGATACTTTCTTTTGCTGTGTAGAGCTCTTAAGCTTAATTAGATCCCACTTGCCAATTTTTGTTGAGATTTGTTTGCTAGTTTTTGTCATGAAATCTTTGCCTCTTCCTATGTCCAGGATGGTATTGCCTAAGTTATCTTCCAGAGTTTTTAGAGTTCTGCGTTTTACATTTCAGTCTTCAACAAATCTTGAGTTGATTTTTGTATATGGTAAAATGTAGAGATCCAGCTTCAATCTGCATATGGCTAGCCAGTTATGCCAGCACTGTTTATTGGATAGGGAGTCTTTTCCCCATTGCTTGTTTTTATCAGCCTTGTCAAAGATCAGATGGTCATAGATATACAGCCTCATTTCTGGGCTGTCTATTCTGTTTCACTGGTGTGGGCCTTTTTTTGTATGAGTACCATGCTATTTGGGTTACTGCAGCCTTGTAGTATAGTTTGAAGTCAGGTAACATGATGCATCCAGCTTTGTTCTTCTTGTGTAGGCTTGCCTTGAGTATTCAGGATCTTTTTTTGTTTTCTTGTGAATTATAAAATAGATTTTTCTAGTTCTGTGATGAATGTGTTTAGTAGTTTAATAGGAATAGCATTGAATCTATAAATTGCTTTAGGCAGTATAGCCATTTTAATGACAGTGATTCTTTCTACCCATGATCATGGGATGTTTTTCCATTTGTTCATGTCTTCTCTGATTTCCTTGAGCAGTGTTTTGTAATTATCATTGTAAAGAACTACCACCTCCCTGATTAGCTATAGTCCTAGGTATTTAATTTTGTATGTGTGGCAATTGTGAATGGTATTGCCTTTCTGATATGGCTGTTGTTGGTATATAAGAATGTTAGTGCCATATTTCTTGGAGACTTTGTTCATTACTTTTTATCCTTTTTTCTGATGTCTTGCCTTCTTGTTTTATTTCATTGACTTGATCTTCAACCTCTGATATCCTTTCTTCTGCTTGGTCAATTCGGCTGTTGAAACTTGTGCATGCTTCGCGAAGTTCTCGTGTTGTGTTTTTCAGCTCCATCAATTCACTTATATTCTGTAAGTTGTCCATTCTTGTTAACATTTCGTTAAATCTTCTTTCAAGGTTCTTAGTTTCTTGGCATTGGGTTAGAACATGTTCTTTTAGCTCACAGAAGTTTCTTATTATCCACCTTCTGAAGCCTGATTCTGTGAGTTCATCACACTCATCCTCCGTCAAGCCTTGTTCTCTTGCTGATGAGGAGCTGCGATCCCCGGTAGGGGGATTGGCATTCTGATTTCGGGTGTTCTCAGCCTTTTTGCACTGGTTTCTTCCCATTTTTGTGGATTTATCCACCTGTCATCTTTGTAATTGCCGACTTTCAGATTGGGTCTCTGAGTGGACGTCCGGCTTGTTGATTATGAGATTTTTTCTGTTTCTTAGTTTTCCTTCGGGGGGCGCTCCTTCCCTACAGAGCTGGGCCTTCCCGGGTTCGGCTGTGCTTTCTCCGTCCTCAGCGCTTCCAATTGCTGTTCTCCTTGTGGGGATGGGACCAGCCGAGCCCGACTAAAAGGGCAACCAGTCCCGTACACTCCACACCGAGAAGCGCCACGCC
>CAUYQU010054241.1:0-39675 GCA_963574635.1 Cheracebus regulus
AGAACATACAATATTGTTGCATAGGTACACACGTGGCAGTGTGATTTGTTGCCTTCCTCCCCTTCACCTATATCTGGCATTTCTCCCCCTGCTATCGCCCCCCGGCCCCGGCCGCCCCGCGGGGGGGGCGCGGGGGGGGCCCCCCCGGGGCGCCCCGGGGGGGCGGGGGCCCGGGGGGGCAGATAGCATGGGGAGAAATGCCAGATATAGGTGAAGGGGAGGAAGGCAACAAATCACACTGCCACGTGTGTACCTATGCAACAATATTGTATGTTCTTCACATGTACCCCAAAACCTAAAATGCAATAAAAAAAAAAATACTAAAAAAAAAAAAAACAGCATCTGGCTTTCTAAACTCTGGTAACAATGATAGAATGAAGGAATGCATTTCATGAAGATAGGAAAAGCACAGTCTCCTTGCACCATCAAGTCTCCACCACCACCTAGGGCTCTAACCTACATCTGCCTGAAACATTCAGACCCATTAACCTCTACAGGTCTTCAATTTCTGCCACCCTTAGCCATTGGTCATCTGCAAGCCCCTCAGGTCATCTAGCCTCTCACTCCTTGCTGCTTGCTCTCTCCCCACCACTTCACAGATAACCATCCTCCTGGAGCCCACATTCCATTTTCAACATTTCCCCTGTGCCTTTCAACCTTTTCTAAAATTCCCTATCTACCCTCTAGCCTTAAATGAAATGGCTCCTGAATCCTAGACAAGAAGCTACTTACTCTCCCATTAACTATAAATGAGGGTAGCAGAAAACAGGCATTCTAATAGTTTCCACTACTGCTTCTGGGCGATTTATAGAATTTTAATTTAACGTACACTATAAGGGTAAGGGCAGTGTAGTGTCACAGTTAAAAGCAGGTGTTCTGGAGGTAGACTCCCTGTATTCAAATCCTAGCTCTACCACTTAGTAACTATATGATCTTGGGCTAGTGACCCCAGTTCATTGTGCCTCAGTTTTCTCATCAAAAATAATGGCATTACTGGCCTTTTAGTGTTATTATGACAACTGAACAGCCAGGTATAGCTAAAGTGGAAGGATTGCTTGAACCTGGGAGGTTGAGGCTGCAGCGAGCTGTGATTGCGACACTGCATTCCAGTCTGGGTGACAGCAAGATCGCAAATCAAAAAAAAAAAACAAAACAAAAACAACTGAACAACTTAATACATGGAGCATACTTAAAATTGTAGCTAGCACCTAGTATATGCTTAATAAATATTTTAGCTATTCTTTTCTGCTTATCGTTTATGTTCATGCTAGACAGGTACACCACCCTTGCTGCTTCTTATCTATACAACTCCCCAACATTTGCTGAAGGCTCATACTCTTGCTTTTTTTTTTTCTTTTTTTCAGAGACAGGGTCTTGCTCCATAACCCAGGCTAGAATGCAGTGTAGCAATCATGGCTTACTGTAGCTTCAACCTCCCAGGCTCAAGTGGTCCTCCTACCTTAGCCTCCAGGCTCAAGTGATCCTCCCAACTCAGCCTCCAGAGTAGCTGGGGACTACAGGCAGCCCCTACCAGGGTTAATTTAAAACTTTTTTTCTATAGAGATGGGTCTTATTATGTTGCCCAGGCTGGTCTGGAACTTCTGGCCTCAAGTGATCCTCCTATCTCGGCCTCCCAGAACACTGTAATTACAGGCATAAACCACTGCACCTGGCCACATACTCTTCTTTTGTAACACGTCTGCCATCACTCTAAATGACTTGAATATAGATGTGTCTGTTCCATCCAATAAGACTGCCTCAAAGTTCCTAGACCTCAGTTTCTACAATCTTCACTTCCATCTGGGAGGAATCAAGATCACACTCTGAAAAGCACTTCATCACTGCTTGCAACTGCTCTGATGCTGACATTATGAACTCAACTATTCACAATGCCTCTCCTGCCACTCTTCTCATTACTTCGTTCCCAGTCCTCCTGCTCAACTGCCTGAAATCCTCCTGTCCTTGACTTCTTCCAGTTTCTCACCACAATCTTCTTGGCACTCCTGGGGCTTTTTCTCTCTTTAACCTAAATCCTTAAATTCAATCACTCCTCTGTCAACTACAAATCCTCTTGCCCCTCTGTTTCAGGTACCCATCTTTCCTTCTGTTTAAGAATGACATATCCAATGGTCCTTTAGAGGCTACTCCCGACAGGATCGTCAGAAATATCACTGTATTTCTCTCTCCTCAATTACAACCCTTCCTTTCTGCAGAATTTTTTCCTTTGCCTACAAACATTATCAGGATCCAAGGTTTTAAAAGCCTGTAGATCTATGCTACCCTCAAATGAATTTTTTCTTTTTCCCATACCTTCCAAACAGAAATTCTTGTAAAAGTAGAGTATGTTCACTGTTTCAACTTCCTCTTCAATTCACTACAATATGACTTATGCAGTCATCAGTCCACTGAAATAATCTGACGGTTTTTGTGTCCCCACCCAAATCTCATCTTCAATTCCCATGTGTTGTGGGAGAGACCTGGTGGGAGGTAAATGAATCATGGGGGCAAGTCTTTCCCGTGCTGTTCTCGTAAAGTGAGTAAGTCTCATGAGATCTGACGGTTCTAAAAACAGGAATTTTTCTGCACAAGCTCTTTTTGCCTGCTGTCATCCAGGTAAGTTGTGACTTGCTCCTCCTTGGCTTCTGCCATGATTATGAGGCTTCCCCAGCCATGTGGAACTGTAAGATCTCCATTAAACCTCTTTCCTTTGTAAACTTCCCAGTCTCAGGTATGTCTTGATCAGCAGTGTGAAAACGGACTAATACAGTAAACTGGTACCAGTAGAGTGAGGTGCTGCTGAAAAGTTCCCTGTGTGGAGGCAACTATGGAACTGGGTAACAGGCAGAGGGTGGAACAGTTTGGAGGGCTCAGAAGACAGGAAAATGTGGGACAGTTTGAACTTCCTAGAGCTTGTTGAATGGCTTTGACCAAAATGCTGATAGTGATACAAAAAGTAAGGTCCAGGCTAAGGTGGGTCTCAGATGGAGATGAGGAATTTCTTGGGAACTAAAGCAAAGGTAACTCTTGTTATGTTTTAGCACAGAGATTGTCAGCATTTTGCCCCACCCTAGAGAGCTGTGGAACTGTGAACTTGGGTGTCCGGAGAATAAATTTCTAAGCAGTAAAGCATTTAAGAGGTGACTTGGGTGCTGTTAAAGGCATTTAGTTTTATAATAAGGAAAGTAAAGCATAAAAGTTAGGAAAATTCGTAGCCTGACATTGAGATAGAAAAGAAAATCCCATTTTCCGAGAAATCCAAGCTGGCTACAGAAATCTGCAAAAGTAACGAGGAGCTGAATGTTAATCCCCAATAAAATGGGGAAAATGTCTCCACGGCATGTCAGAGGTCTTCACGGCAGCCCCTCCCATCATAGGCCTGGAAGCCTAGGAGGAGAGTGGTTTAGTGGGCCAGGCCCTGAGTCCTCATGCTGTGTGCAGCCTAGGGACTTGGTGTCCTGCATCCTAGCCACTCCAGCCAGGGCTAAAAGGGGTCAACTTAGAGCTTCAGAGTGGTGCAAGCCTCAAGCCTTCACAGCTTCCACGTGTTGATGAGCCTGTGAGTACACAGAAGTCAAGAACTAAGGTTTGGGAATCTCTGTCCAGATTTCAGAGTATGTATGGAAACGCCTGGATGCCCAGGCAGAAGTTTGCTGTAGGGGTAGGGTCCTCATGGAGAAACTCTTCTAGGCCAGTGCAGAAGGAAAATGTGGGGTCAGAGCCCCCACACAGGGTCCCTACTGGGGGAGCTGTGTGAAGTAGGCCACCATCCTCCAGACCCCAGAATGGTAGATCCACTGACAACTTACACCATGCACCTAGAAAAGCTGCAGACACTCCAAACCATCCCGTCAAGGTAGCCGAAAGCCTGCACCCTGCAAATCCACAGGGGCAGAGCTGCCCAAGACTATGGGAACCTACCTCTTACATCAGCATGACCTGGATGTGACACAGAGTCAAAGGAGATCATTTTGGAGCTCTAAGATTTGACTGTCCTGCTGGATTTAAGATTTGCTTGGGGCCTATAGTGCCTTTGTTTTGACTAATTTCTTCCACTTGGAATGGCTGTATTTACCCACTGCCTGTATCCTCATTGTATCTAGGAAGTAACTAACTTGCTTTTGATTTTACAGGTTCATAGGCAAAATAGATTTGCCTTGTCTCAGACAAGACTTTGGACTTTTGAGTTAATGCTGAAATGCGTTAAGATTTTAGGGGACTGTTGGGAAGGCATGATTGGTTTTGAAATGTGAGAATATAAGATTTGGGAGGGGCCAGGAGCAGAATGATATGGTTTGGCTGTGTCTCCACCCAAATCTCATCTTGTATTCCCATGTGTTATGGGAGGGATCCAGTGGGAGGTAACTGAATCATGGGGGCGAGTATTTCCTGTGTTGTTCTCATGACAGTGAATAAGTCTCATGAGAGCTGACATTTCGTTTTTGTTTTTTGAGATGGAGTCTTCCTCTGTCACCCTGGCTGGAGTGCGATGGCACAATCTCGGCTAACTGTAACCTCAAACTCCCAGATTCAAGCAATTCTCCCACCTCAGCCTCCCAAGTACATGTGATTACAGGCACCCACCATTATGCCTGGCTAATTTTAGTATTTTCATAGAGACAGGGTTTCACCATGTTGGCCAAGGTGGTCTTGAACTCCTGACCTCAGGTGATCTGCTGGTCTCAGGCTCCCAAAGAGCTGGGAATACAGGCATGAGCCACCATGCCCAGCAATCTTACAGTTTTAAAAGTGGGAAGGAGTATTTCTGTACAAGCTCTCTTTTTGCCTGTTGCCATCCACGTAAGCTTTGACTTGCAATTCCTTGCCTTCCGTCATTATTGTGAGGCTTCCCCAGCCACATGGTACTGTGAGTTCCCCATTAAATCTCTTTCCTTTGTAAATTGCCCAGTTTTAGGTATGTCTTTATCAGCAGTGTGAAAATGGACTAATACATTACCCTTGCTGTAGTCACTAATGACCAAGAATTACTTTCAGTTTTCAAGTATACACTTACTGTTTACATTTAAAATGAACAACAATTTCCATTTTTTTTTTTTTTGAGATGGAGTTTCACTCCTGATGCCCAGGCTGGAGTGCAGTGGCACAATCTTGGCTCACTTAGGTTCAAGTGACTCTTCTGTCTCAACCTCTCAAGTAGCTGGGATTATGTCCACCACCACGCCTGGCTAATTATTTTGTATTTTTAATAGAGACAGGGTTTCAGCAAATTGGCCACTCTGGTCTCAAACTCCTGACCTTAGGTGATCCACCTGCCTCAGTCTCCCAAAGTGCTGGGATTACAGGCATGAGCCACACTGCACCTAGCCTCCTCCTTCTTAAAATATGTTTTTTGGCCAGGTGTGATAGCTCATATCTGTAATCCCAGCACTTTGGAAGGTCGAAATAGGGTGGATCGCTTAAGACCAGTCTAGGCAACATGGCAAAACTCCGTCTCTACCAAAAAATACAAAAATTAGCCGGGCAGGTGGTGCATGACTGTGGTCCCAGCTATTCAGAAGGTTGAGGTGGGATAAACACCTGCGCCCAGGGAGGCTTAGGCTGCAGTGAACTGTGATTGTGCCACTGCACTCCAGCCTAGGTGACAGTGAGATCCTGTCTCAAAAAATAAATAAATAAAATAAGTTTTTCCTTGGTTTCTGCAGCCCAAGTGGCTCTTGGTCGGTTTTCTCCAATACCATATTCTTCAGATATTTCTCTCTGATGCTCACTTCCTGCTAGATACTCTAAGTGAGCTTTTCTACACCCTTAATGAACAACTGTATACCAAAAGCTTTTAAATCTCTCTCACCATCTCATTCTTTACCTGCACAGACATGTAGCCAACTACCCACTATTCATCTCAATTTAATAACCCAAAAGTGCATGAAATGTAACATTTTCTCATCTGACCTATGAATCTTCCTTTCAAACCTGCTGCCCTTCTCTTTCACACACAGAAAATAGAATAACCGTTTGTTTAAACTTACGCAGTTTATCTTGTACCCTAACATACAGAAGTAGATGGCCTGATCAATTGCTGAAGGCTCAGTAACGGCAACAATCAAGAAACCTCCTACAGGAGGCTGCCTTAAATTAGTAGACAACATATAGGATTATCTCTCCTAGCCAAAACAGAACTGGGAACCAAGGGGTCAAAGTTGGAGTGACTATTCTCACTATTACACTAAAAATGCCATAGAATTTTTTTTTTTCAATATGGAGTTTCGCTCTTGTTGCCCAGGCTGGAATACAATGGCGCAATCTTGGCTCACTGCAACCTCCACCTTTCAGGTTCAAGTGATTCTCCTGCCTCAGCCTCCTGAGTAGCTGGGATTACAGGCGCCCGCCACCATGCCCAGTTAATTTTTTGTATTTTAAGTAGAGACAGGGTTTCACCATGTTGGCCAGGCTAGTCTTGAACTCCTAACCTCAGGTAATCCACCTCAGCCTCCTAAAGTGCTGGGATTACAGCTGTGAGCCACAGTGCCCAGCCATGGAAGGAATTTTTGCCTCCTGTCTCTGTGACCCTGGGTTCAGTGTGTTGAGAGGTCCTAGTGCCCAAGGGAAGAACGCAGCCACCAGGGCACATAATCATGATTCCATTACGTTGGAAGTTGAGGCTGCCCCTTGACCACCTTGAGCTCCTAATCCCAAAGAAGCAAAAAGCAAAGAAAGAGGTCCTTTTCTGGCTGGAATGAATCATTCCAATTATCAGATAAAAAAGCTTCACTACACAATAAGGACAAGTATTGCATTTGGAATCAAGGGGGTTCTCGGAGATCCCCCTGACTAACAGTCCTAGGCAACAGAAACTACAACAAGCCAATAAAGACAAGAGAAACAATAGTGAAAATAACAGTGAAGGTCCTAAAGAAACAAGAGTCTAGGCTGGGCACGTTGGCTCACGCCTGTAATCCCAACACTTTGGGAGGCCAAGGTGGGCGGTTCACGAGGTCAAGAGATCGAGACCATCCTGGCCAATACGGTGAAACCCCGTCTCTACTGAAAATACCAAAAAAATTAACCAGGCATGGTGGCACGTGCCTGTGGTCCCAGCTACTCCGGAGGCTGAGGCAGAAGAATCGCTTGAACCTAGGAGATGGAGGTTGCAGTGAGCCGAGATTGTGCCACTGCACTCCAGCCTAGTGACAGAGCAAGACTCCATCTCAAAAAAAAAAAAAAAAAAGAAACAAGAGTCTAGTTCATCCCAACAGAAATGTCAGCAGAAGAAAAAGGAAACATCAAAGGGGTGGAGAAATAGAGCAGTGTATATCAACTTTGGCCAAGCTGCCAGCTAAGGAAAGCAGGGACTGTAGCAATTAAGTTTTACACTGTTTCTTTCAACCATTTTTCTTTCCATTATCTTGTAAATGATAGTAGAGGTAACTAATATTTTGGGTGGGAACAGGGCTGAAATGTCATCTTTCATACTAATAGAATAGTTCAGGGGTTAGCAAACCCTCTCTGAAAGGGCCAGATAGAAATATTTTAGGCTTTGTGGGTCACACAGTCACTGTCTCAGCTACCCAACTCTGCCAGTGTAGCTTCAAAACCTCCATAGTCAATATACAAATAAATGGGTATGGCTGTGTTCAAGTAACACTTCACTTAAAAAACAAGTATTCAGCCACTGCCAACTCTTTCAGTGGCTCATAGGACTTTGTAAGTCCCCACGTTAGGAGCACTAGCTTTTCATCTCAACAAAAGACAACAGTGGATATCTTTCCTACCCAATTCATACAACATAATACAACTAAAGTATCCTACTATAAGATACAAGGTACATAATATAGGGAAGACTACATAAGAAATTCCATAAATGAGGGGACAAGATTTAATAAATCTTTTAGGCACATTACAAATCTAAGAGTCTATGCTTCTTATGAAAAGTGACATTTTTCTATCTATTCAGCTTACCCTAAGAAAACATATACATACACAGGTAACAAATCTGACAGAGAAGTTGATACCATCACTCAAGGAAAACCAGCTCTCATTTACATTTTAGTCTATGTAATAGAGGTAGCCCTAAAAAAGTAAATTAAATAAATACTTGAGTTTTCGGCTGGGTGCAGTGGTTCATGCCTATAATCCCAGCACATTGGGAGGCAGAAGGCAGGTGGATCACTTGAGGTCAGGAGTTTGAGAACAGCCTGGCCAACAAGGCGAAACCCTGACTCCACTAAAAATACAAAAGTTAGCTGAGCGTGGTGGTGCACACCTGTAATTCAAGCTACTCGGGAGGCTGAGGTAAGAGAACTGCTTGAACCTAGGAGGTAGAGGTTGCAGTGAGCCGAGATCGCAGCAGTGCACTCCAGCCTGGGTGACAGAGTGAGACTCTGTCTCAAAAAAAAAAGAAAAAAAAACCCTGAGTGTTCAAGTTTTTTCCTAAAATTGATAATATCAGCAAGCCATACATCTAAATTGTATGTGGCGGGGATGGGGTGGGGTAGGTAGATGGTTTCTAGATCTCAAATACTCTGTCTAAAACTTCACTACAAAGCAACACCACCTAAACCAAGTCAGTTAAGAAGCCAAAGTGGTGTCTTAGAAGCTAAATCAGTGAGTGTATTAATCTTAATTTTTCCATAGAAGAAATGTCACTATGGGCATATACTTGTTTCATACACAATTCTAAAATGCTTAGCTCTACAGCTTTCATGTTATACACCAGATAAAGAGGAAGAAAATTTTAATTACGAAATTGAAAAAAAAGAAAGGGAGAATTTGGGAGGTGACAGGTATTAGTGGAAGGTCTATGAAACCTGTAATCATATAGACCTTAATTTTAATTCTTACCTATCTTGAAACACAATTATCTGGAAGAGTATAAACTTTCTAAGAACTCTGAGGCGTGGATTTGTTACTGTTTATAGTGGACTTGTTACTGCTTATAATTGTTGAGAATAAACTTACCACAACCGATTTTCTCTGGAAATTTATGTTGTTGATGCAGACGACCTGATGGGTTGTATATTCATAAACATAAAAAGAAAATAAGGAAAAAAATAAATTCTATTATTAAATGAAAGTATAATTCTATCCAGGTATAAATTAGGGCTATGTTCGAAGTAATTCAAAATTACATGTCAATATTTCATTTTATTTTAAAACTCTATGAACTGGGGTCGGGAGCAGTGGCTCACGCCTGTAATCCCAACACTTGGGAGGTCGAGGCGAGCAGATCACAATATCAGGAGTTGGAGACCAGCCTGGCCAACACAGTGAAACCCCGTCCCTACTAAAAACACAAAAATTAGCCGGACGTGGTAGCACATGCCTGTAATCCTGGCTACTCGGCAGGCTGAAGCAAGAGAAAAGCTTGAACCCAGGAGGTGGAGGTTGCAGTGGGTCTAGATCACGCCGCTGCACTCCAGCCTGGGCGAAAGGGCAAGCAAGACTCCGTCTTTATATAAAAAAAAAAACAAAAAAACAAAAAAACAAAAACAAAACAAAAAAAACGCTCTATGAATTGGGATAATTTTTTGAAATCTGGCAACAGTCATGAAAATAGATTTGACAAATACAATCTAGTACAGTACTTAGAAAAAAACTTTAGTAACCTGCAACGAGAATTAAATTTGCTGAATAACGCTGCCATTCAAAACATTTTCCCCGTACAATCACCATTTCTATCACAGCGAGTAAATTCTAGTTTTCCCACTACGTTTCCCAGGCTCACCAAGTCAGTTTCAAGCAATCACAATATATAGTTAATGGCAACAAAACCAAAAGAAGGAAGGGAAATGAAAAAATACTTATAATTTATATGGCCTTGGGCTTTCAAAGCCCTTGTCTCCTTTCTTCCTGTTCATTCTGGTGGGCTCTAAACCAGTCGGCGGCATGAAGCGGTCCCGCGGAGCTTGGCTTCCCGGCTTCCCTGAGGGGTACCGGGCATAACTGGTGAATGGCACCTCACACTCCCCGCTCCCCTGCGGTCCCCAAAAGTCACGTCCCGCAGCCGGCTGGTCTGCAGGGGAACGACCTAACGGGTCGCTGCCGCCTCAACCTCGCTCCTTCGACCCAACTCCTATAAGCCGCAGTCGACAAGCTTCTGTCCCAGAGCTGCTCCTCTCCGAAAGCGCTCAAAGCGACCGTGAGCCGACATCTTGTCTGTAACCTCTGACCTCCGACGTCAGCGGAAGTGGAACGGCGGCGGAGGTAGAACCAGGAAGTCTTGCCAGTGGGCAGGGCCTGTGATACCAGCGTATTTGCGCTTTTCTCAAGCACACGATGGGTGAAAATTGTTAACATTTAGGAAAGCGAAGAAACTAGTGAGGGAGGCGAGAAGAGCAGGAGGGAAAGGAGGGAAGGTAAAGTTTTCTAATACAAGCACGTTGAGAAGAATGGAGGATAAAGTTTGCGACTAGCCAGGTAGAAATACGCTGCCGCAGGGTGCTCGAAACCTGGCTGATGGAGTGAAGTCTCCTGAAATCAGGAGGAGGAGGGGCTGCTTCTGGCTTGCTGTGAGAACGGACACCATAAACTCACTAGGTCCGGTGATTTAAGCTGTAAAATATGTGATTAGATTCTAGGTAGTCTGAATGTCAAAACTCCAGCACTCCAAAGCTCTCACTAGGCACTGCTGCCTTAGTATTTATTTTTAAATATAGGCTACAAGGCCGGGCGTGGTGACTCATGCCTGTAATCCCAGCACTTTGGGAGGCTGAGGCAGGCGGATCATTTAGGTCAGGAGTTCGAGCCCAGCCTGGCCAACGTGGCAAAACCCCGTCTCTACTAAAAAGTATACAAAATTATCTGGGCGTGGTGGTGTACGCCTGTAATACCAGCTACTTGGGAGGCTGGGGCAGAATTGCTTGAACCCAGGAGACGGAAGTTGCATTGAGCCGAGATCATTCCACTGTACTCAATCCTGGGCAACAGAGCGAGACTGTCTCACAAAAAAAATAAAATAAAATAAAATATAGACTACAGGCCAGGCGCGGTGGCTCACGCCTATAATCCCAGCACTTTGGGAAGCCGAGGACGGCGGATCACTTGAGGTCATGAGTTCAAGACCAGCGTGGCCAACATGGTGAAAGCCTATCTCTAATAAAAATACAAAAACTAGCGGGGAGCTGTGGCATGTGCCTGTAATCCCAGCTACTCGGGAGGCTGAGGCAGCAGAATCACCTGAACCCGGGAGGTGGAGGCTGTAGTGAGCTGAGATAGTGCCACTGCACTCCAGCCTGGGCAGCAGACTCCATCTCAAAATAAATAGACTACATATAGATAGATTGTATGTGTATATCATATAATGAGACTCCATCTCAAAATAAACAGACTACGTATAGATAGACTCCATCTCAAGATAAATAAACAGACGACATATAGATAGACTGTATGTGTATATCATATAATCCACATAAATGTAGAGACATTTACTATCGTGTCGTATTTCATGTTTGTGAGAATAAAACTTGTAAACTTGGTAACAGTTAAATCTTGCTTAATTAACTATGGATTACAAATTAACATTTTTGAAACTTGGACCATTTAACCTTGGCCTACCCCCTCCAACTGTCCTGGTAACAAGTTCATTACCTAAGTTAAATTAATTTGAACTTCAATCTAAACCAAAACAAATCGGGCAAATAAAGCTATAAAGGAACTTTAGCAAGCATCCCAAAACCAACTAGAAATTACTTGAAGTTTTCAAGTGAGCATTACCTGTGCCAGTATTCTTCATTATAGAGTTATAAACCCATTTTTTTCCAAAGTGCGTGTCTATGCCAGACAAACAGAGGAGTAATTATTCAGCCAGTTTCATGAATGTAAACTAAGAATATAAATAACTGATAGCACCTAGTGACTTCCAGTTTTGGTGGAAGGCTAAAAGTAGAGGGGAACTCACTTGAGAAATTATATTTAAGTGAATAAATAAGTCTCTTCTATGAAATCATTACTATTTAGTTATCTGAAAAACTTCAATGTTTAATGATGTGAATATCAAATCCTAATTGAAGAAATGACATTTTAAATATAAAAAGGCAAACTTTTTAAGTAAACCATGGAGACCGCAGACATACTAAATACAGGAAATACTACTTTCTTTTGCCCTTTACACTGTGTACATAGTATAATTTAAAAGCTACATCCTATAACTTTTAAGAAATAACAACAGTAGTTTCAAAATGCTTAAGATGAGGAGAAAAATGCCTTAGAAAGACTAGGTTTTTAAAATTCGGAAATAAAAGTACAAGTTATTTTTCTTGTTTCCAGCAACTTTATAAAAGCAACTTGAGTCCCGAAGAAAAGACTGTTGTTCTTTTAAGAAATGGGTCTTCTCGAATTGTAAACTTTAACACCATTTTGCATTGAAGAACGAGAATATTTAGTGAGTAATGCACCTATGGTTTGCTTCTCTCCACACAAATCTCTGTGGGAACAATAAAAAAAAAATATATAGCATGAATATTTTAGGGAACATATTATAATATGATACAGTACTATGTACTTATTTTCTCTCTCTCCCCCGAATCTATCCTCTCAACAGCATAAGTGTAGGTGTTTGTGGAAGAGATAGGGTGGGGAGTGGTTCTAAGCTTTTTTCTTTTTTTTTTTTTTTTTAGATGGAGTCTTGCTGGGCTACCCAGGCTGGAGTGCAGTGGCGCGATCTTGGCTCACTGCAATCTATGCCTCCCACGTTCAAACAATTCTTCTGCCTCAGCCTTCCGAGTAGCTGGGATTACAGGTGTATGCCATCACGCCTGGCTGATTTTTTTGTATTTTCAGTAGAGATGGGGTTTTGCCATGTTGGCCAGGCTGGTCTCAAACTCTTGACCTCTTGATCCGCCCGCCTTGGCCTCCCAAAGTGCTGGGATTACAGGCGTGAGCCACTGCGCCCGGCCGGTTCTAAGTTTTAATTAAACTAAGTACATTATATGTATTACCTCATTTAACCCACACAAAGTAGGAGTAATGTATTATTTAACCTTGTATTAGATATGAGGAACTATAGCTCAGACAAGTAACAAATGACAGTGTCAAATTCGGCCACCAGGTGTGTATGACTTTAAAGTCTATGCTATTTCCATTATATCACACAGCCTCTAAATTAGAAATACAAGCAGTGTGATACAGTGAGGCCTATACAGCGGGGCCTAGAGTCAGAGAACCTTGATACAAGGCACTTGTGTGAACTTGTCTAGGTTACCAACTCTTCCTGAACTTTAGTTTCGTCTTCTGTACCTCAAGGAGAAGATTCTGACTGGAACATAATGAGGGGAGGGAAGAATAGGAGGACATGAGCTGGAGAAGGGAGCAACAGCCAGATCACACAGAGCCTTGTAGGACAGGGAGAGTTGTGACTTAATTCTACATGTAATGGGAAGCCAATAGGAGGGTTTTAATTAATGGAAAAGCACCATGTGATCTAAGCTTTAAATAATGGAGTTGGCCGGGGACAGTGGCTCTCACCTATAATCCCAGCACTTTGGGAGGCCAAGGCAGGCAGATCACTTGAGGTCAGGAGTTCAAGACCAGCATGGCAACATGGTGAAACCTCGTCTCCACTAAAAACACAAAAATAGCTGGGCATGGTGGCACATGCCTGTAATCCCAGCTACTCAGGAGGGTAAGGCAGAAGAATCGCTTGAACCTGGGATGCAGGGGTTGCAGTGAGCCGAGACTGTACCACTGCACTCCAACCTGGATGACAGAGTGAGACTCCATCTCAAATAACTAAATAAAGGAGCCAATGAGTTAATGATTATGGAAGCTGGGCAGTGTATATATGAAGGTTTCATTATATTGTCACTTTTGAATATTTAAAGTAACAGTATAAACAGGAGAGGGGGAGGTGTAAAAATAGAACAGGGAGACCAATTCAGAGGCAGGTACAAGATGATCCATCAGGGTTTGCTCATAGTTTGAACCAGAAGGTGGGGGAAGGAAAGGACAGGGATGATCCCTAGGACTTTGGTTTAAGTAACTACATTAGTAGCAGTGCTGTTAACTGTGATTAAGAAGAAGGGGGTAAGGATGAGGGAGAAATAACAGTTCTGTTATGAACATGTTACGCTTGAAATTCCTATTGAATATCCAACTGGAAAGGTGAATTAGGCAACCAGATATAGGAATCTGGACCTCAGGGAAAAGGGCAAGTATGAAGATTAAATTAGGAAGTCACTAAATTTGTTTCCAGGCCTAGATGAGGGCACCAAAGGAAAAGTATAAACAGAAGAGAAGATGTCCAACATTTAAAGATTGAGAATGGGGAGACATTAACAAAAGAGATGGTTTTCTCCCCTATCCCCCAAGGAAGATGGGAGAAACTTGTTTTAAGTGGGAGGAAGCAGACACTGTCAAATAGTGCCAAGTCAAGTAATCAAGGACACATGATTAACCATTGAGTGTAGAAAGATGGATGTCATTGGATTAAGAAGATGTCAATGGGTAAAGGAAAGAATGGGAGGTGAAATGCATAGAGTGAGTACAGGAAACTTGTAAAAGGCATTTTCTTATGAAGGAGAGCAAAGGACACAAGGTCCAGTAGGTTGCTATTGTTGTTTTTCAAGATGGGCAATATTACAGAATTTTGTATGCTGATGGGGATGATTCAGAAGAGGCAGACATTAATAACACGAGGGGTGAAAGGGACATTAATAACTCGAGGATCCAAGTCTTTAAGACAACAGAGGAGATGGATCTAGTGCGAAGGACTGGCCTTAGGAGCAGGGACAATTCTTTCACTACACAGGACTGCAAAGGAAGTATGTGCACACATGAGGAGACTGGGTGATTTGGCAGTGGGAAAGAAGGTAGTTCTGGTCTCAGTGCTTCTGTGATCTGAAAAAATAAGATCATAAAAGGAAACAGAAGGTACTGCTGGTAGGAAAAAGGAAAAGAAGATCTAGAAGAAGCTTCAAGGGTAGAAGCAGCTCCATGCTGGCAGCTTCATTGTGTATTTTTCTCTGGAAAGCTTCAGCTGGCCAGGTATAGGCACAGAGTCGGCAGAAAGTTGGGTTTAACCTTTTCAGCTTTTTGTCAGGGTGATATGGCAAGAGGGAGAGGGTCACAGGAATAAAGTGTAGACAGTAAAAGCTAGGAAGACTGACCGTGGGATTCGAGCTGGGTAAAGAGAAGAGAGAGCAACTGACAGGTGTGACACAGTGACAAAGCTGTAGTGTTAGTGGATTTTAAGGGTTAGGAGACTCAAGATTTTGTAAGAAGTGACTTTGGTGCTAACTTGTTCTACTGCAATCTGGCCTCTCCCGTAATGTTAAATAAAGTAAAGCAAGAGGTGGCAATGAGAGAGGGGTGTTTGCCTTAGAGTCATGGTGGGGTATGTATTTTGTCCCTCAAAGGGGACAGCTTTCCAGGAATGAGAGCAGAAAAGTGGTTTTAGAAGCAGTAGTGAGGAACAGAGATAACACATATTCCACCTCCAGCATCAGTCACTGTGAAAGATAGAGAATACAGCCACCACCTAAGAGTGTTTCTAGGGAAGCAGTATCCTCAGGGAATTCTCAAGAGAATTGTGTTCCAATCATAAATCTGAAATGCTATGCCACTCTTTATAAAAAGAACAACCCTCAAAATCCATCTTTAATAAATTACTTACTGAATATATGGAGCAATATCTTCTTCCGTCCACTTCTCCCTTAGAGAGAAAAGACTATTAAAACGTCCCTGATTATCTTCAGGTAAATCATCTACTTTCAGCAAAAATATGATTTCTGGTCTCGAGTGTCTATCCACCAGCGCTAAACCCTACAAGAAATGAGAAGAAACAGGGCAGTTAAAGTAATGTTGTAATGTTTAAACATGACTCATTCTTTTACCTTTAGGTTTAGCTTAGCTCAAGATACTCAAAATGTCAGCCACATGAAACTTAAACTATCTAGAGATTTACAATAGCCTTTTTCAAACAAAGAGCTCCTTTAAGCAGTGACTTCTTTTCTATTCTGCAATCTGGCATCTACCACCACTTTATCAAGACAGCTCTGGTTCTAAAGGTCACCAGTAACCTGTCATTGCCAAATCCATTGGGCCCTTTTCTTGGATTCATTGTACTAATCCTCTATTTTCTTTTTCTTCTTTTTGAGACAGAGTCTCACTCTGACACCCAGGCCGGAGTGTAGTGGCACAATCTTGGCTCACTGCAACCTCTGCCTCCTGGATTCAAGAGATAATCCTTTCTCCACCTCCTGAGTAGCTGTAACTACAGGCACGCGCCACCACATCCAGCTAATTTTAATATTTTTAGCAGAGAAGGGGTTTCACCATGTGGGTCAGGCTGGTCTTGATCTCCTGGCCTCAAGTGATCTGCCCTTCTCAGCCTCCCAAAGTGCTGGGATTACAGGTGTGAGCCACTGCACCCGGTCCCTAGCCCTCTATTTTCTTTGTTACTGTTGATTACTCCTTCTTCTTTAAATCCCTCTCCATCCCTGACATCACAGTCTCCTTATTTTCCTCCTAACTTGATGTTGTAGCTCCCTGAGGCTTCCATCCCAACCTCATCTTAGAGTTTACTCAGTAGAGTGATAGATTGCTTCACTATCACTCTACTGAGTAACCTCATCTAAATGTGTGGGCTAAGCCACCACTTACTTGCTAATGATTATAATATTTTTATCTTCGGCTGTCTTTTTTAAGCCCCAGACCTCTATATCCAAATCTATATATAAACTCGTTTATCATCCAAACCTCCTCTAGTCCCACTATCCTAGGAAAACAGGAAACCTAGGTATCATCTTTGATTACATTAGTCAAACCCCACACTTACGTGGTCACTAAAGCCTATATAATATATGTTAAGGCTTCAGGATTCCTCTATCCATTCTCCATTACCTGTATCTTTGGCCAGTACTCTCTTACTTGGGAGCATATGTGTTGACAGCCTGCACAGTAATCCTTTTTTGTAATCTAACCAAACTTTCATCTGTCCATCTTCTTTACTGTCATAGTATTCTTTTCAAAAGACCAAGCTATGAGTTCCTGATGAGGTAACTCCTTTAACTGATGTCACTCAGTGGCCTCAAGGAGCTTTCTAGATAGAGTTGAAATTCCTTAGCACAATCCAGTGTCCTTACCTCACAAGCATCCTTCACTCCAGTCCATGCATCCCTACAACAGTGCCCCAATTTTTATGCCTCCACACCTTTGACCATGCTCTCGATTTCCACCTCTAGATTGCCTTCCTTCCATCTACACAGCAACAGTTCATCTTTCCATACTCAGCAGCTAAAACATCTATTCCTTCAGAAAGTCATCCCTTATTGACCAATCTGATGGGTAAGCTCCTTTTCTTTGCTCTTATAACATCGTGTATACGCCTTTCCAACGGCGTAGATCACCATGCATTTTAAGAACAGATTTAGGCGTGTAATATGTGTCCCCCATTGCCAGTCCCCAGGCTAAGCACCATGATGACACCTTGTATGACATTTTCTCCTGAGCACCTAGCATGATGCCACGACATAAAAGGAACTCCATAAATACCAAGCAAATCTTTTCATTTAACTAACAAAATATTAGTTATACTGAGTATACTAATTTAGTATACTAATTTATACAAAATATTAGTTATACCGAGTATACACCACATGCAGACAGTGTACTACATACTAGCAAGCAGCAGCAAACAAAGTGCCATCAAAGTGGAGAGTGGTGAACCACAGAATTAAACATTCTTCCAAGCTAAGGGGAGAGTGCCATGAAGGAAAGTACACCGTGCTGTGGAAGAGTATAACGAGAGGCCTTTCCTTCGAGTGGAGAATGAAGGAAGGCCTCCTTGATGAAGCGACTCAAAGATGAGCAGGAGGTGACCAGATGAAATAGAGAGAATATCATTCTAGAACAAAAAGCTTTATGTGAAGGTCTCAGGTAGGTAAGAGCTTGATGATCTTGAAAACCTGAAAGAAGGCTGGTATGCAGTGAGCAGGAAAGAAAGTAGCCAGAGATGAAGCTATGAAGGTGATCCTGAAGGGCCTTATAGGACAAGACATGAATTCTGGGTATTTTTATCCTAAGTGCCATAGGCAACCATTAAACTGATTTAAGACCAGGTTCAGTGGCTCATGCCTATAATCCCAGCACTTTGGGAGTCCAAGGTGGGCAGATTACCAGAGGTCAGGAGTTAGAGATCAGCCTGACAAACATGGCAAAACCCCATCTTTACTAAACATACAAAAATTAGCAGGGCCTGGTGATGGGTGCCTGTAATCTCAGCCACTCAGGAGGCTGAGGCTTGAACCTGGGAGGCGGGGGTTGCAGCGAGCTGAGATTAAGCCACTGCACTCCAGCCTGGGTGACAGAATGAGACTCAGTCTCAATCAGTGAATCAATCAATCAATAAAGTGATTTAAGCAGGACATTCATCTGATCTGACTGGCATTTTTATTATTTATTTATTATTATTTTATCTTTTTTTTTTTTTGAGACAGAGTCTCACTCTGTTGCCCAGGCTGGAGTGCAGTGGCACAAACTCAGCTCACTGCAACCTCCACCTCCTGGGTTCCAGCAATTCTCCTGCCTCAGCCTCCCAAGTAAGTGGGATGACAGGTGCCCCCCACCACAACCAGCTAATTTTTCTATGTTTAGTAGAGACAGGCTTTTGCCATGTTGGCCAGGCTGGCCTTGAACTCCTGACCTCAGGTGATCTGCGTGCCTCAGACTCAAAGTGCTGGGATTACAGGCATAAACCACCATGTCTGACTGGCATTTTAAAAAGATCATTCTAGTATCCATACCACAAAGAATGGATTGGAAGGGAGCAAAATTAAAAGCACAAGGGGCCTGCCTAGGGATGCTATTGCTGTAAAATCAAGGTACTAAGATAGGGGTGATGAAAATGGTGAGAAATGGAACAAAATGAGATACAATGAATGGGATCAGGGATTAACAGTAAATAGACCCAAGCAATCTTATAGAGGTGAAAGATATGTTCTAAAACTGTATTGTAGTGATAGCAACTTATTAAAATTATTAAAAATATTTTAAAGGTATATTTTATAATATGTAAATTATACCCCAATACTTTATTGAGTTTTAAGCATTATGTGATGGATTGGATGTACATGTACTCCTAATGGGTGTCTAGGAAAAGATATTGGTTCCAAATTCAGCTCCAACTCAAGTATCGTTCACCTAGTAAATTACTCAACTGTTAAAGTAAGATAGCAATGTCTACTGCTACTACCTTAAGCTGATCAAGACTAGTGATCATTCCTTCAGGAACACTCTGTTGCCACACTTCTTGAAACTCAGCGAGATTGAATTTCACCGCATTCTGAAGCAGCATATGTGCTGTTGCTCTGCATATTTTATCAGCATCCAACTCAAAATAAACTTCACCTAATGAAAAGGAATCATATTTTCACATTATCCTCTTATAATTAAATACTGTATTAATATTTCCTTTTCTTTAGTGCAGTTTCTTGAAAGAAATTATACACCTAAACTCACTTCCCACAACCCCATAGTTCTTGGTTTTTTTTTTTTTTTTTCAGATAAAGTCTCGCTCTGTTACCCAGGCTGGAGTGCACTGGCACGATCTCAACTCACTGCAACCTCTGCCTCTTGAGTTCAAGTGATTCTCCTGCCCCAGCCTCCTGAGTAGCTGGAATTACAGGTGTGTGTCACCACGCCCAGCTAATTTTTGTATTTTTAGTAAAGATGGGGTTTCACCACGTTGGCCAGGCTTGTCTTGAACTCGTGACCTCAGGTGATCTGCACACCTCGGTCTCCCTCAGTGCTGGGATTACAGGCGGGAGCCACTGCGCCAGTCTTTCTTTTTACTCTGCTGCCCGGGGCAGAGAGCAGTGGCACAATCTAGGCTCACAGCAGCCTTGACCTCCCTGGGCTCAGATGATCCTCCCACCTCAGATTCCTGAGTAGCTGGGACGACAGGCACGTGCCGCCACACCCAGCTAATTTTTGTATTTCTTTGTGGAGACAGTGTTTTATCACGTTGCTCAAGCAGGTCTTGAAATCCTGAGCTCAGCAGTCCACCTACCTCAGCCTCCCAAAGTGCTGGGATTACAGGTGTGAGCCACTCTACCCAGCCAGAGTTCTTAGATTTAACATATAAGAGTTAAATGAAAATACTTTCCAAATCTTACCTTCATCTACATATTTCTTCCCATAACATTTAAGACAGTGTTCTATCATTTCCCTGAAAAATTTAAAACACACATTTGAAAAGTTCTAAGTGTTTTTATGCACTATATTTTAACCCCATTGCCAACTCAAAATTAAGAAAGAAATTTTAAATTTTAAATACTAAGTGATTTTGGTTGCCAAATAATATTTTATTTAAATTAGGAACTAACTAAATTATACTGGGAAGTTACTAGGTGCCAGGCCCCATGCTAAACATATTAACATCAATTATGTAAGCATACATTTATTATTATTAGAGACAAAGTTTTGCTCTTGTTGCCCAGGCTGGAGTGCAATGGCGCAATCTCAGCTCATCACAACCTCCACCTCCAGAGTTCAAGAGATTCTCCTGCCTTGGCCTCCCGAGTAGCTGGGATTACAGGCATGAGCCACTGCTCCTGGCAGCATACATTTATTATTATAAAATAGCTCAAACATATTATTTCTTTACGTTTTTATGGCCAAAAGCAAATAAGATAATGCACATGTATTCAACTCAGTGACCAAAATTCCCAAATCTTCTTTGGCTATAATTTTAAACATTTCTCAAAAATGTCAAAATATAATTATTGTAGTTTATGCACTGGGTTTAATTTCAACCTGTAAAAGAACTCTCTTCTCCTTAAGGAAATCTGGATAGACAATTAATTAAAATACTTACTCTGGCTCCAATGGTCCAAGTTCCTGAAGGCATGTATTCAAAGGAACTTTTCTAAAAGACCATGATTCGGAATCCACAAGCTGAGTTATGTGATTCAGAAGTTTCATCTCATAATCAAATTCAAGAATCCTCCAATAACCTACAAATTTCAAAAGGTATATTTACCAAATAACTTTTTTTTTTTTTTTCTGAGGCAGGGTCTCAACTGTCACCCAAGCTGGAGTGCAGTGGCGCGATCTCAGCTCACTGCAACCTCCACCCGGGTTCAACCAGTCCTCCCACCTCAGCCTCGAGTAGGTGGGACTACAGGCATGCACCACCATGCCTAGCTAATTTTTTATTTTTAGTAGAAACTGGGTTTCACCATGTTGGCCAGGCTGGTCTTGAACTCCTGACCTCACATGATCTGCCTGCCTCGGCCTCCCAAAATGCTGGGACCACAGGCATTAGCCACCATGCCTGGCCATGAAATGCCATTTTATAATTGATGGCACAACCACTACCTCAGTGAAAGAAAAGTACATATCCACCATTTCTAAGGGAGAATGTTTCTATTCTTACTCTGAAAACATAAAGGCAACATTTTAAAAATGAATTTTGTGATGTAAAACTGAGGAAGAGAGCGAGAAGTAATCTACACATCCCCCTACGAAAATTGTATCCATCCCCATGCTGTAAGTTAATAATGCAGAGGACTGCATTAAAATACATGGTTTGGGCCGGGCGCGGTGGCTCATGTCTGTAATCCCAGCACTTTGGGAGGCCGAGTCGGTGGATTGCTTGAGGTCAGGAGGTCGAGACCAGCCTGGCCAACATGGTGAAACTCTGTCTTTATATATATATAAATTAAAATTAAAAAAAAAAAAATACGTGGTTTGATTTGCCTTTTAAAAAACAGCTTCAGGAACGGGCAGTGTGGCTCATGCCTGTAATCCCAGCACTTTGGGAAGCCGAGGCAGGTGGATCACCTGAGGTCAGGAGTTCAAGACCAGCCTGGCCAACATGGCAAAACTCTGTTTCTGCTAAAAACACAAAAATTAGCTGGGCATGGTGGCATGCACCTGTAACCCCAGCTACTCAGGAGGCTGAGGCAGGAGAATCACTTGAATCTGGGAGGTGTAGGTTTGCAGTGAGCTGAGATCGCGCACCTGCACTCCAGCCTGGACAACAGAGTGAGACTCTGTCAAAAAATAAAATAAAATAAAATATAAAATAAAATTAAAAAACTCCGACTCCAGAGTAGAGGCCAGTCAAAATATTAAAAATACCACAGGGCTTTTCCATTAATCCCATGCCCTAACACATGCTCCCATATTTTTTATACAGGCTTATTATATAAACTAACATGTTCAAAAATATGTTGAGTCGTTACTAAATGAAACACAATCACATCTTCCAAGCAGTTTGGAAATAACAATGAAGATATTATTATTATTTCTTGAGACAGAG
Source organism: Cheracebus regulus (assembly GCA_963574635.1). NCBI lineage: Eukaryota > Metazoa > Chordata > Mammalia > Primates > Pitheciidae > Cheracebus > Cheracebus regulus. The sequence goes on from CAUYQU010054241.1 coordinate 22,214, forward strand.
TCTCACTCTGTCACCAGACTGGAGTGCGGTGGTGCTATCTTGGCTCATTGCAACCTCTGCCTCCTGGGTTCAAGCGATTCTCATGCCTCAGCTGACCAAGTAGCTGGGATTACAGGTGCATGCCACCACACCGAGCTAATTTTTGTATTTTTAGTAGAGATGGGGTTTCACCATGTTGGCCAGGCTGGTCTCAAATTCCTGGCCTCAAGTGATCTGCCCACCTCAGCTTCCCAAAGTGCTGGGATTACAGGCATAAGCCATCACGCTGACCCCAAATGACACCATCCTTAAACCCAAAGTAATATTTAATAAACTATATGCAATAGCGTGAAGATGTCCAAAGACTTCTCTCCCTTATGAAGCCCAATTTCACAATTGTTATAATAAGTAACGCTACCTCCAATTTCACAGGCATTTAGAACTTGTAACTGGGTCATTATTTCTTCCTCACTTGCCTGAATTTGATCGAGCAAATCTTCAGTTGTATACTGAAAAAAAGAAAAAAATATTTTAAGGCCCTTGAAGAATAATTTTTTTTTTTTTTAGATTTCTCGCTGAATTTTGGGGAATAAATACACAGAACAGATTAAGGCAATATTTATGCATTAGCTCAGTTTCTTTTGTTAATGTATATGATTTCTATACAAAATCAATGGATATCTTATAAAACAAATAGAGGTTAAATCTTCATGACACTGGAAAATATGAAAATAAAATATGACACCAAAAACCCAAGCAACAACAACAACAACAAAAAATAGATCAATTCACATCATCAAAATAATAAACTTTTGTACTTCAAAACACTATCACCACAAAAGGACAAATACCATGATTCACTTATCTAAGGTATTAAGAGCAGTTAAATTCATAGAGATAGTAAAATGGTGGTTGCCAGGGGCTGAGGGGATAGGGGAAGCTTTTAGCTATATACATGGCATTATGATGTATAGGATTTGCTTCCAAATATTCTAGAAAAAAAAGATGAAAGGATAGAAAAGGGATAGAAGAAACAAGACTGACAAGACCTTAATTGTTCAAGTGAATTTCGAATATATGGGTCATTATACTGCTCTGTCTGCTTTTGGGTATGCTTGAAATTTTATAACTTTTTTTTTAACACAGGCATTTAACAGCTATATAACATAAATTTTAAAAAGTAAGAATGTGACCACTAAGTGCCTCTGATTATAGTTTTTAAATTCCAAATAAAAAAGTAAAAATAAGAGTCTTACTTTTGAGCAATTTGAATCCTTCTCTTTTTGACTGTCAGGTCCTTCATATGGATTTTCCATCAAAAGTTTCTTTAGCTTCTTTAACTTAGGTCTACATCTTCTTAATTCCCAATAATTATTAGAAAAACCAAAGATCTAGAAATTATAATACACCACAACATTTTAGGGGCCATTCTAAAAGAAAATTTCATACAAAATTCCAACTAATCAATCTGCCCTCTCAACAAGTACTGAGAAAAGGAAGCCCCAAGGTATTCTGCTTTGTATCAGGAAGGTATTTATCTAGCCATCTCAACTAGATGGATGGGCATCCTCAAGAACATCTTTTCAAATCCCATTAATAAGACACTGCCAACATTGTAAGAATCTCAAATGTACTCTGAAAACTAGAGTATGCCCCAGAAAAAATGATCAGGATGGTGATAATTCTGCAAACCAGGTGCAAACAATTAAAAATGAATATACTTAAACAAAAAAAAAGAGAAAAGGTATTATCATAGTCTTTAAATAGGGATGTTAAAGCAAAGAGGGTGTACCCTTATGTTGCTCATGTCAAAATGAGGCAGAAGTTAAGGGACAGAGATTTCTGATTAATCCAAGACATTACTACTGTTTAGAACAGCTAATTCCATTGCTGGATCTGTAAAATTGTGAGAGGCCTACCACTCAAAATCCAGTTGATAGAAGCTAGAGAATGGATGAACATCTGTTATTCCTGCCTGTACATATAGGATTTGCCTAGTTCCTAGCATAGATGCCCAATAAGTGTTTCATAAAAGGAAAAAAGAGGCTAAGCTGGATTATCTTTGGGATGCCCTCTAACTCTGAAATGGAAGGACAGGGGATGCTTCTACTTTCAAACTAGGATAAGGCTTGATTGACAAGATGAGGCCTAGAGCCTGAAGGAGATATTGCTGAATCTAAGGCCTTCAAAAGAAGAGCTTAAGGATCAAATCAGACAGACTGATTTTATCCATAGTTAAAAGTGGTTTGCTGTTTTATGATAGTCTCAGAAAAAAACAAAGCAAAATAAAAAAATAGCAGCCTTCTGGCTACATCCAATACACAGATATTGTGGTATGCTTTTGTGTGCTGGGGAGGTTTGGCATAGTGTTTCAATTAGATGCCAACATTTAAAAAAAAAAAAAATAGAGATTTCACCCCAAAAATCTAAATTTCAATAATTACTTGGAAAAAAATAAATCAAAAGTTGAGCAACGCTGGGCCTACTTTCCCACAAGGCAGCTGAGTAGTGGCCATCCACCTACTTGGGGATTATGCTTTCCAATTTGCTGTAGACCTAACCACTCCCTGTTATTTGTGGCTATCTACCAGCATTTATCAACCCCAGCCTATTTCTTATCTAACCCCTTTAAGTACCTAAGGTTCAATCACAGATTATACCTTTGGTTAGTGGATCTACATTTTAGTCAATCTCAGTATATAGAATTTCCATAACAAGCAAGAGCTCAAATATTCTCAGAGGTATTATTATACCCTCACAAAAGCACCTATAGAACAGGTAAGTGATGAAAAAATAACATTACTTTTTTACAAAAGGATGAACTGCCAATATTTTTAGTTAATTACAATGAAAGACTTAAAAAAAACTCCACATAAACCAAGATAGAATATTTACTGGAAGTTCCTCTGTTCTAGTAACATTACATGAATCACTGAAACTTTCCAGCATTTTCCCTTCTTTCCTCTCCAATTCTCTATTTAACGATATAGTTGGCCTAAAGTCATTCTCAAAGAAATAAGGGCTATGCTTGGATTGTTACATGTGTAACAACTTGGACAGAATGGAGACTTGTTTGGTTACCACCATCAATATTCTCCAAAATAATTAAAAATTTGTTATAGCTGGCTACAGATATTAATGAACTAAACCAACCTCATAGCTAAGAAACACACTTCATTCAAAAACTCAAATTTCTTCATTTCTTTTTTTTTTTTTTTTTTTTTTGGAGAGAGTCTAGCTCTGTTGCCCAGGATGGAGTGTAGTGGTGTGATCTCACTGCAACCTCGGCCTCCTGGGTTCAAGCAGTTCTCCTGCCTCAGCCTCCCAAGTAGCTGGGACTATAGGCGCACACCACCATGCCCGGCTAATGTTCTGCATTTTAGTAGAGACAGGGTTTCACCGTGTTGCCCAGGCTGGTCTCAAACTCCTGAGCTCAGGCAATCCACCCGCCTTGGCTTCCCAAAGTGCCAGGATTACAGATGTAAGCCACCACAGCTGGCCCAAATTTCTTCATTTCTCCACCTCATAAATAGTACCAGATGAATCAGTTGTGGTTTGAGGGAGTCTCCTTTCCAAACACATCCACAGCAAAATCTACTAAAAATAGGTAGAAGTTTTAGAATGAGTCACTAAATAACAAACTGCACATTACAGAAAAAAGGTCAAATTGTCTGGGACTTGAAAATCAAAATGGGAAAAAACAGACAAGTTCACAAGACTCCAACAAAAAAGCAATAATAATCATAATAATGCTGAGAAAGTCAAATGTCTTTAAAGAACTTCTTGATTCTGATTATAGATTTTACACCTAAAGTTTTTCACGAAAGACCAGATTACCACATCTGTTTTCATTCTCAGACTTTTATAGATCAGAGTACGGAAATGAGCACCTCAGTGTGAATAATGTTACAGTGCGCCTCTTCCTTCTTCAGCTGGTCTGCAGTTTTACAACCAGGAATGAAAAGCAACATATTGGAAGTGTCTGCTATCTTCAAGTCGTATGTTTTGTCTTTACTGCACAGCACAGCTTGCTCATCTTTATCACCACGAATCACCAGACTGTAGCAAAATGAGGGGAAAATATATGGTTTACTGACATTCCACTAATCATTTTCAGTATAAACAGTTGTCAAACCCTCTAGGCTTATAGAACTTAGAATTAAGTTCTTTTTTAAGTTTTTAAAATAAACTTTATTTTTAAAAAGTTAATAAGTGCATTAGAGGAAACTGAAAAACACAAGAAGAAAACAAAGTCACTCACAATCACAAGCAGTTTATAGTTTGACACGTTCTTCTAGGTCCTGTGCATGGGTAGGCACAACATCCAATTTTATGGGACTGAGATTGTACAGTATGTATCATGATTTTTTATACATCATGAATATTTACCAATTCAAAACCCAAAGTTATATGAGTATTTTGATAATCAAGAATACACTACACCAACTCAATCTGTTAAAAAAAATCCTACCTTTATTGGGATAAAAATTTCATAAAAGACAAAAATGGCAACATGCCTCTAGATAAAAGCATTTGCAGAATTCCAATTTAAATACTGCATTCTCTTAATGCTCAATTTAAAATGAAACATACAGCAACAGAATACACTAAGCATATGTTAGGGACAAGCTGCCTCAGAAAACCCACTCCGTGTAAGCTGACCCCTTCCCCACACTCTGATTGCGCTGCAGCTGCATTCCTGAACCCCTACTGAGGCACCACGTCAAGGCTGCCAGACGTGCTACAATTAAGCAAAGCCTGATTACAGGCATCCCAGCAGCTTGAGGGAGGACAGGGAAAACAAATGTTTGTTATCCATACTTGTAAATTCCTGTTTGACACATACCTGTAAAAAAAATCCTGGTTTCTCTTTTTAAACAAAACTGCCACCACAAAAGTCACAGGATAATGTATTGTAGTTCTGTTACAAGTTGACAAACTATCTCTGTGTCTGTTACCGGCGGATAGATTACCTCAATCCTGAAACTCCCTTATTCCCCTCTCACCCCACATAAACCCCCGTTTAGTAAGCTCAGGGCTGCCTCCTCTGATTGTTACAGAGCAGCCCAGCAGGTTAATAAAACTTGCTTGCCTGACTTTGGGTCTATTCTCCTTTCTCTCGGCCACACTTACGGTATACGTAATACACTAAGTATGTTTCTAAGAGAATTCATTAGCATATCTATACTATTAAAATATTAGCAAGGTATATTTCCATTGATATACTTAATGTATCCCTATAGTACAGCCAAAAGAGGATGCATACATCAATGGCTATCATCAAAACGTAAATATAGACACGTGGACACTGGACACATCTGCATACATCTCTCCCTTTATATTTCATTCTGCCCCTCTGCTGCCAACCTAATGAACAAGTCCTGACATAGACTGCTCAGAGGTGGTTTAACAATTCCGTATCCAAGATGCATCTTTTCTATCAATTATAACAAAGGTATTTACAAATTGGCTAATTCACTAACTCTAGTTGTCACCCCAGACATTCATAAAGCTTAGATGTTGCAAAATAATGAACTTTGTCCACAATAAACACAGGCACTTTACTAAAAATGCTCATATAGACCTGTGGTTATCATCTAAAACCATCTTCTAGATACGGAGATACTAACAAAGAGCTCTTCCCTTCACCCTCTTCTACCATCCCCAGTGACTATAGGACGTCTAGCTCCAAGAGGTGGACTAATAAAGCTCATTCCCAGAAGACAGGCCTTCCCCAAAACTAACAAAAGGACATTTATAAAGGGACTGATTTACTACGTCTATTTTTAACGTATTTTGAGCATTAAAACTTGTTTATCCTTTAATACATAGTATTAACTAAAATGCACATATAAAACAATGGTTAGACCAGCTGAACTAATCTCAGGGGCACAGAACCCTTCTCCCTGCATACCTCCTCCTCCCCCTCCCAACGCCACCCAATGAATAGTCAGCATAAGCTCCTAAATATCAAGTTTTAACAATTCCATTCCCAAATGCAACCAATCACTCCTAGGAAGTAATGAAAACAAATGCTTAGAGGGGTGTTACTTTAGCTCTCTACTTTTAACCTATGTGGTGTACTTTTAAACACCTGGAAAGACTAGATGTTTCAATTTGGACTTAAGTTTTCCATTATAGACACAGTAACATTGAATAAATGGTATATATATGTAACACAGACCGTAATTTGAGTGTCTTCTAAATGGGAACATTCTGGCCTAGAACCCTCTTCCCCTTCTGACTTCTGTCAACCCCACGGACAGCTATCAGCCATCTGTAATGCTGAGAGGATTTTAACAATTTCACATGTGTTTTTAAGAAGACTTCTCTATGATTTCTGACACAAAGTGTACGCAACGTGTGAGTTTACTAATTCTACTTCTGTCACACACTGGCAACCTCTTTAACATTGACTACATGTAAATTAGGACTCTTATGTCCGCTTATATACACTATATACACAGCACAGTAAATGAAAATGCAGACATAAGGGACAATGGTAAATGTGCCTCATCATAAACACACTGGTAGAAAGCCCCTTGCACTCCTCCTTCCCCTGAACTTGCATAAATATCATAATGTCTACTGCTCAGAGAATTGATCAATTTCCAAAAGACGATACTTCATATCAAAAGGATAGCTACAAAATGTGTTATTTACTACCTCTACTTTTAACATAGTGCACTTCTAAACATCTAGAAAGACTAGATGTTTCAAATTAGGACTTAAGTTTGTCCACTATATACACAATAGTATATCTGAAAGTGTCTTCTAAATAGGAACATTCTGGTCTAGAACTCTTCATTCCTTCCAACTCCTCTCCACCACCAACCTGGTGGATACAGGCACATGTGTCACTTAAAGCTGATGTAATTTCACTTCCGAAAGTCTTTTCAGAAGACAGCCTTTCTATGAATTTTAAGAAAGTGCACAGCATGTGTTAGTTTACTAACTCTACTTCTGTCCTACATTGGCAACCTCTTTAATATCTAGAGACTATATATTATAAAATTGGGACTCACTTGTCCAGGATATACAGAATATAAACAGTATAGAAAAGTTACATGAAATGCATACAACATGTAGGCAATGGATTAAGCTGAAATTTTCTAATAAACAATGGCAAAACACCTTTTGCAATTTCTTCCCTCCCATCTCCCAGGTGGTTCAAACAATTCCACTTCCCAACAGCATTTCCCATCAGTTTTTAAAAACTATTTACAAAAAGTGTTATTCTACTACTACTTTTAAATACATCAAGCACTTCCAAATATCTAGAAAGACACATAACTTGTCCACCACGTACACAGCACTGTTAACCAAAATTGTACACACTTAATGGTTATCATATGAGGTATCTTCTACATGTGACCATTTTAGCCTTGAATCATTCCCTCCTCTCTTCCTTCTCTGCCTTCAATCCACTGGACAAGTACAGGCACGTGTAATGCTTAGAGATGGTTGAACAAATTCCTCTGCAAAAGTCATTTACAGAAGACAAATTTTCCTATGAATCTCAACACAAAGTGTATAAAATATGCTGATTTTCCTAAATAGTTTGTCATACACTGTCCACCTCTTTAACATCTAGAGACTAGATGTTGAAAAATTAGGACTTATTATCCATTATATACACTATATACAGAGCAAAACAAAATGCACAAAACATACAGAAAAATGGAGTCTGAAAATGCCCATGTATGAACATACTAGCATATTGCCTTTTGCAATTTCTCCCCTCCTACCTCCTGTAAACCATTGAACAAGTATAGACAGTACTATCCTGTTCACACAGGTGGCTTCACAATTCAATTTCCAAAAGTATTTCCTATGAATTTTAGCAAAAAGATATTTACAAAGTGGTATTTTACTACCTCTACATTTAACATACATTGGGCACTTCTAAACATCTAGATAGATGTTTCAAGTAAGGAGTTAATTTGTCCACTTTGTACACAGCAGTCTTGAATAAACTGTAAACATGTAACAACAGTTATAATTTGAAAGAATCTTCCAAATGTGGACATTCTGGCCTAGAACCCTTCCCATCTCCATCAACTCAGTGGGCAAGAATGCTCAAATTTTCAGAAGACAATCTTTCCTAGACTTGTAAAATAAAATGTACAAAACATTAGGTTACTAGCTCTACTTCTGTTATACACGGCCAACCTCTTTAATATCTAGAAAGGCTAGATGTTGTAAATTAGGACTCGTTTGCCCTTTATGTACACTATATACACAGGTAAGTAAAACAAAATGCACGGAGATGATTCATCTGCTCTCGTTGTAAGCAAGGTGACATAGAGGTCTCTGCACCTTCCCCCTCCATTCTCCTCCCCTGAACCACTGCACAAACACAGTATTACTCAACAGGTGACTCGGCCATTCCCCCGCAAAAACAACATTTCCTATGAACTATAACAAAAAGATATTTACAAAATGTGATTTTACTACCTCTAATTTTAACATATATCAGGCACTTCAGAACATCTAAAAAGAACAGACGTTTCAAAAAAGTTTAGCACTGTCAACTATATATACAGTACCAAGGAATAAAATGCATACAAAACAATGGCTAGAATATGAAAATGTCTTCTACATGTGACCAGTCTAGCACAGAACCTTCTTCTCCTTCTCAGGTCTTCCAGCTCCATGTCATCTAACCCACTGAACAAACGTGGACTATCGCTTCCAGAGCCCACCTAACAACTCCATTTCCAAAAGGCATCTCCAGAAGACATGTATTTTCTATTTCTTTTAAACAAACGAGAATTTACAAGATGTGTGATCTTCTAACTCTATCATATGTCGGCAACCTCTTTCCATCTAGAAGGGCTAGATGTGACAAATGTTTTCCATTAAAAGGTTGGGGTGGCGTTGAGAGCAGCCTTTTCATACTATATACACAGGCCTTCCATAAACGACCAGCAACTCTTCCCAGAGGGTGGTGGGCATCTCCAACGGGCCAGACGTGGCCTGTCATTCTACCATTTCTCTCTTCGGACAGCAAAGTTTGGCAGAACGAAGACCAACCATCCCGATGGCGACTAACCATTCCATCCAACGACGTTCGGAACTTCGCTCACCTCCCAGGCCTGTTAAGGCCTTTGTCCGTTGTCATCAGGCCTAGGTAGGTCTCGCCCGATGGGGACACAGTGGTCACCGGGGAACCGGATCTGCGCGGCTCCGTGGCCTAGAGGTGGCCGAGCCTGCCTGCGTCCCTAGGCCGCCTTCCCGGGCCCTTTGTGACCTAATGGCCTCTGATGCGCAGCGTTCGAGTGGTGGCCATGTTTCCTGGCCGGCCACTCCCACCGCCACCCAAAGGTGCTGCGTCCCAGCGGCTCGGCGGAGGTTTTGTTAAAGCCCGGCAGGCTTGGGCCTGGAGACCAGGCGGCCAGCGGGGTCTGGGTTGGGAGAGGCCGCTGCCGCCGTCAGTCACCGAGGTGGGGTGGGGAAGAGAGGTTCGCCACGGCTTCAAGGTCTGGGCCTGGCCAGTGGGCAGCCACAGTGGAGGCCTCCGGTGTCTTCAAGGCAGAGTGCACGCCCTGTCCCAGGGCCCCGCAGCTCACCCCCCGGCCCGGGGACCCCCAGCTCACCCTCCGGCCTGGCCAGAGGGCCTGGAGGGCCCTGGGGGAGCTCTCCGTCTCTCCACGCTCTCTGCCCGACCGGAACTCTAGAATTAAGTTTTGATGCTGCCTCTGTCCCCTGCTGGCACAATGATGGATTCCATGTAGCAAGCTCTGGACCAACTGAGAGCCACAGGGACCCCGACGCCCCAGAGCCTCATTAAGGAAAAATAAAGATGGGCAAGACAGAGACACAGAGGCCAAGAGGCCAAATGGCACTACGTGGCATCGTTGTGCAAACTGCTGGGAAGAGCACAAGACAAAGCATCCAGAAGCTTCAGTCAAGCTGTCACAACTTTCTACAATATGCTAAAGCGGTACTTCTCAAACTTACGCATAGGCATCTGAGAGAACGTTGTTCAAAAGCAGAGTGGGATTCAGTGGGTGTGGGATGGAACCCAGGGTCCCGTGTTTCTAACAAGATCCCCAAGGATGGCCAAGCTGCTGCTCCTGGTACCCACCCAAGTGTCATCCTTGAGTATTCCCTCACAATCAAAGGAGCACATCCTGGCCTAACCATAAGTTGTGTTGCAAAAAAACTTGGGACCTTATGAAAAAAAAGGGTGCCGTGCTGAATGAAAACCGTGAAAAGGATATGTTTACAGAGTGGACCAAACAAAAGACTTTGACAAGGATTTTGTCACACCTGAAGAAAGGCAAGGACGCAGTGGCTCAGGCCTGTAATCCTAGCACTTTAGGAGGCTGAGGCCAGAAGATCACATGAGACCAGGAGTTTGAGACCAGCCTGGGCAACAGAGCAAGATCCCATCTCTACAGAAGAAAAAACTTAAAAGTTAGCTGGGCGTGGTGGTGCACACCTTAAGTCCCAGATACTCAGGAGGCTGGTGGGAGGATCGCCTGAGCCCAAGTAGTAGTGGCATTGAGAGTGGAGACCCTCTCGCCTCCTTCCATTTCACCTCTTTCTCCCCTGCGCTTCCAGATGGAAAGGAGAGTGAAGAAGGAAAATAAATAAAATAAAAAAATATCAAAAAGCTGGGAAAATGACTCCCTCTTTAGTTCTCAGCATCTCTGCTATCTGTTAACCTCGAAAGAGCTACAAATGAATGTTATCCCTGCCGGCTGGAGCCCGGCACTGGATCACACTCCCATGTCTCCACAGGCCAGGCTCCCTCCTGGAAATCTTTCTGCCAACAAACAGCTTGTTGCTTTTGTCTTGTCTCTGTAAGCCCCCCTCCCTTGCTGGTCCCCACTCGTACTGCATATGAATTAGCAAATCAATGAAGCCAAAAGATTGTAAGGTTGGATGTCCAGCAAATGAACAATGACATAGTTCCGCCTCAGTTTCCCCTTTAGTGTTGTAAGCGTATAAAAGGGGAGGAGCTGCAGCTCAGGGAGCTTGGTGAATGAGGCTGTTGCCCACCGCAGCCTCTGGCTGAATAAAAAGCCACTTCCTTCCTCAGTTCAGTGTTCAAGAGGTTTGTTCCCCGCCACTCCTGCTACAGCACCATCATGCGGTGAGCCATAATCGTGCCACTCCACCCCAGCCTGGTGGACAGAGTGAGACTCTGTTCCCACCACCCTCTCCCCAAAAAAAAGACAAAAAAGAAGGAAGAGGGCACAGTGGCTCACACCTGTAATCCCAACAGTTTGGGAGGCTGAGGTGGGCGGATCATGAGGTCAGGAGTTCAAGACCAGCTTGGCCAACATGGTGAAACCCCATCTCTATTAAAAATACAAAAATTAGCTGGGCGTGGCGGCACATGCTTGTAGTCCCAGCTATTCAGTAAGCTGAGGCTGGAGAACTGCTTGAACCAGGACCTGGGAGGAGGAGGTTGCAGTGAGCTGAGGTCACACCACTGCACTGTAGCCTGGGCTACAGAGCAAGACTCCGTATCAAAAAAAAAAAGGAAGGAAGAGGAAAATGATGAAGGCAAAGAGGAGGAAAGGAAGGACTAAAGACTAAGATAATGGCAATGACAAGGGAGTGGATTCTAGCCGTTTTCCTTGCTTGTAAAGCATTTAGCTCTCCTGTGCACAACTTGTTTCTTTTGAAAAAATAATAAGAAACCTGAAATAGCAGACTGTGTATTTATTTTTTTACTAAGTCTTCATTTAAGTGAAAAGAATAAAAGGTTTTTTAGACTCCCAGTGCTAATAATGCTTAATAGGCCCAAAGTACCTAGTCTTTAACACTTACTTTTAACCGCACTATCCCCACTTTGAAATATTTTATTTCATCCCTTCCTACACCTCAAAATTAAAAACAGTTACCAGGTCCTGTTTTGTTGTTGTTGTTGTTTTGTTTTGTTTTGTTTTGCCAGATGGACAAATTAGATCTGGACGGAGAGAAAATCCTCACACCTGAGTTCCTTTCTCAACTCTCCTCCAACTAAGCTGAGATGGAAACAGAGGAGCGAAATTCTTTCAGTTCTGTTAAAGATACTTTGAGGTATATAGTAGGTATCTGAAGAACGGCCAGTTTACTGTAATACTCTTTGGTGGGCAAAATACAAAAATTGAAAGACTAAAGGATTCCATTAAGAAAAAAAGAGCACCAGACACAGTGGCTCACGCCTGTAATGCTAGCACTTTGGGAGGCTGAGGTGGGCGGATCACCAGGTCAGGAGTTCAAGACCATCCTAGCCAACATGGTGAAATCCCATCTCTACTAAAAATACAAAAATTAGCCAGGTGCGTGCCTGCAGTCCCAGCTACTTGGGAGACTGAGGCAGGAGAATCACTTGAACCCGGGAATCGGAGGTTGCAGTGTGCCGAGATCGCGCCACTGCACTCCACCCTGGTGATAGAGCAAGACTCTATCTCAAAAAAAAAAAAAAAAAAGAAAGAAAAAAGAAAGAATCGCCTAATAAAATATAGGTGTCTGAGGACCAGTTGTTGAGACAACCAAGCTGGAGCTTTCTATTTTGCAGGAGTTGGGTCTGCACAGGGTGGAGGGATACAACGACTCTCTAGACTTTTCAAGACTGCCTTTAAAAAACTACCTCAACTTGGACTTTTAATCAATGATCTTGCAGCAAGTCTGTATCTGACCTGGAATTAGCAGCAGCTTCAGATCCCTGCTGAGTGACTTCAAGAAAGTTTGCTTTGGAGTGGGTGGGGGTCTCACCCAATTACCAAGTCTGTAGGCTGATTCCCAGCACTTCCTATCTATTATCTGAGTAAAACAAATGTAAGTGGAAGTCAAGAGCTCTATAAATACTGGATATCACCATTGTATTTTAAGGTAGAATGACAGGTGTTCTGAAGAGTCCCTGTAATCACCAGTAACTCATACAACATTTCATGGGGTTGTATTAAATTTCCTGACTTGCTGCCGCTGACACATGCCTCCAAGGTCAGCTGGGCCAGTGCTACTCATCACCGCAGTGCACTAACTGGACGGTCCACCGGAGGCGTGGACTCCTCGGGAACAGGCAGCTTGCTATGAGTCCCCCGCCAAAAAAAATCAGTGCATCCCTCTGCCCCTGTTTCCTCATCCCGAGTTTCCTGGCTGAGAACATAACGTGGCCGGCCCGAGGCTGGAGGCGCGGCGTGTCCAGGGCTCACCTGTGTCCATTCTCCAGCTGCTGGCACAGCGTGGGCTCCAGCTCCAGCAGGCAGAAGTCGCCGGCGGCAGCGCCGCAGGCCCCGGGGCCGAAGCTCAGGCAGTGCACAGCGGGCAGCAGCTCGGCCGCGTTCAGCTTGGCGATCAGCAACGTCGCATCCACCTCCTCGCGGGTCCTCTTCATCGCAGCGCCCGGGTGGCTGCGGGTTTCGCGGGCAAGAACGAAGCTCCCCAAGCAGCGGGAAGCTACGAAACCTGTGATCGGAAAGCGCGCCAAGGCGGCAGCGGACGTGTTTCCGGGGCGGAGCGCGCTGCGGGCGCGCCCTCGAGAAGCCTGCACGCTCTGGGGGCGCCGGCCCTCCTGCGCCCCACGCGGGGCGGCGACTGCAGGAAGGACACGCGGCTTCCCGGGGGCGGTCTCGGCGGAAGCTCGCAGGCGCAGAGCTGCGACCCGGCGGGATGGGACACGGATCCCTCGCCCGCCCTCCGTCCCCGCCTCCGGCCCTGGTTCCCAGCAACCGATGCTCCGCTTTCCTCGCCATCCACATGATCTCATCTTCCGCCAGTGGCGGGCCCTGTGGTAACCACAGGATCCCGTTGCCACCACCCTGTGAGGTGGGCCCTTGGTCGTTCCCTTTTGCCCATGAGGAAGCAGGCTCCTTGCTGGTGATGGCAGAGCCAGGAGGTGACAGAGTCTGACTCCAGCCTAGTCGACTGTGGCTCTAAAAGCTTCCTGCGGGGTTTTGTGCCAATAACCCAGGGTTGACTCGGAAGCAGCATCTCACTTCTTTCTTTTATTTTTATTTATTTATTTTTGAAATGGAGTCTCGCTCTGTTGCCAGTCTGGAGTGCAGTGGCGCAACCTCCACTAAGGCAGGAGAATCGCTTGAACCCGGGAGGTGGTTACATGCAGCTAATGTTTGTATTTTTAGTAGAGATGGGGTTTCACCATGTTGGTCAGGCTGGTCTCGAACTCCTGACCTTGAGATTCACCCGCCTCTGCTTCCCACGGTGCTGAGATTACAGGAAGCATGAGCCACTGCGCCCAGCCCCACTAACCGCTTTCAAAACATCTGGATGCATAGGAGTTTGGTGGGATGAAATCCTGAATGTGAAAGTGGTTGCCTGATGAGAATTTGTTATTGAAGAGAACCGTTGTAGTTGCTCTATAAAATGGGAAACATTCCCTACAACTAGAAGCAGTGTAGTGTAGAACCCTGACATTCACATCAGACAGACATGCCAGGGAATCCCAACTCTCTTCAGCACTTTGTGACCTAAGACAATTTACTTCATTTCTTTAAGTACAACTTCCTTATCCATAAAAAAGGGAGATGATAATACCTACATTCGAAAATGCACAGCTGCTTAATAAATGGCAGCAGTTCTTTTTGTTTTTATGTATCAATTCATTATGAATTTAATTTCCAATTAATGATATGAAATTATTGCCATTAATTTGATATTCTGGCAGGGATTTGGACCTGGGTTCCTCTCATAAGATAGAATGATGATAGTTTGTATTAATTCATTCTTTTAAGATTATTTTAATACGTTTTTCTAAAGTAAGAAATTTTCTATACCTTTTCAAAAAACATTTGAAGTTGGCTTAATCACTCATCTGGTAGCAGGAAAAAAATATTCTTTTATCAGGTTAAAAAATGAACAGTTATAATAAATTTCAAAAGGTCTGTTCATAAGAACAGAATCCACTAAAATTGCTTCTGACCTCATGGACACTGTACTCTTGATTATATTGCTCATATTGTGTTTCATGGCACAAAATGGGAATTTTATGTACTAAATCATAGTTTATATTATAGAATCACATATGAACTTTTTTCCTTTTCTTTTCCTCCCTTCTTCCTTCTCTTCTTTTTTATTCAATAAAGAGCACAGTGACTTCCAGGCATTCCCAAAACTGAAAATTCGGCCTTGGTTTGGGTCCTCCTTTTTATTACTTGACTTTCTAACAGTTTTTCTTGCTTTTCTCCCCCCTTCCCACTGCCCATCCATCTCTTTTCCACAGTCAAATTAATTTTCCCAACATTAAGGTCTCCGATGATATTACACTCTGCTCACAGGTCATCAACCCCTCCCTCTCCTGTCAAAGCTCACACTCAAACCTCTGGCTTCTGGTTTTCTGTGCTCTGTGTCGGCTCTGCCTTTCCAGACTTCACGGCCCTGAGTACTCTTCACATACACCATAGCCTAACCTACATACGGCCCCATCCTTCCCTACTTTCATGCCTGTGTGGCCAGGTGTGTTTAATTTCAGCCATCATTTACACATTATTATTATTATTTGAGATGGAGTCTTGCTCTGTCACTCAGGCTGGAGTGCAGAGGCGCAATCTCACCTCACTGCAACTTCTGCCTCCTGGGTTCAAGTGATTCTCGTGCCTCAGCCTCCCAAGTAGCTAGGATTACAGGCTGCGCCCCCGTGCCTGGCTAATTTTTGTATTTTCAGTAAAGACGGGTTTTTGCCATGTTGGCCAGGCTGGTCTCGAACTCCTGACCTCAGGTGATGGTGATCTGCACACCTCGGCCTCCTAACGTGCTGGGATTACAGGTGTGAGCCACCATGCCTGGCCCATTTATAAACTAGAAGAGTTTTCGTTAACATTTTGAATTTTCTTCTTTTTGAAAAAATCAGGATATCTCTCAACATGGAACTCATATTTCTGTCCAGCAGGAGGGGGCTGGAGATGCTAATGGTTTCTTCATAGTTCTCTTCAGGGCTGTGCCAGACTCCCTCAATCTGGAAGCTTACATCATTCTTTAGTTCTGGGAAGCTTTTTTATATGATTTCCTTGATAAGATCCCCTCACCCCTACCCCTGCCCCAGATTTTTTTTTCTTTTTTTTCTTTTCTTGTTGTTTTCTTTCTTTTGATTCAGGGTCTCACTCTTGTGCCCAGGCTTGAGTGCAGTGGCTCCATCTCAGCTCACTGTAACTTTTGCCTCACAGGCTCAGGCTATCTTTTCACCTCAGCCTTCCAAGCAGCTGGGACTACAGGCAAGGGCACCACCATGCCTGGCTAATTTCTGTATTTTTTTCTAGAGATGGAGTTTCACCATGTTGGCCAGGCTGGTCTTGAACTCTGGGACTCAAGTGATCTGCCCGCCTCAGCCTCCCCGAAGTGCAGGAATTACAGGGATGAGCTACAGTGCCTGGCCTGTTCTATATTTTGGAAATCTACTTTTTATATTTTCTTATACAGATGTGTAAGTTTCAAGATCAGATATTTGGTTTTAGAAAGATAAAGAAAATGATTGAAAAAGTGGGGCAAAATGTTCACAATTGGTACGTCCAAGTAAAGTGAATAAAGGTTCAGGGAAACTCCAAGGCTAGGTACACGAAGTGAGTGATGACTCTGGGGCATGTATCAGATTGATTGAGCAACTAAGCTGGTAGTTCCGTGTGTCCAGCTGTCATAAGCTAGCAGTAACTTTGTAAGCTAAAGCAGCGTGAGAAATGGTCTTGGATAGGTAGAGAAATGCACCCCCTCCCCACCTTGCAGCTATGAATCATGCTTCTGGGGAGCATCAGCTCCCAGAAGACAAACTACCAGGAAACCTCCCTATTCAAGTATGGCCTTACTCTCTCCCCACACTCTCTGGAGTTAGGGAGAGAACACAGAATAGCTGGCGCACAGGGCTTTTCAAATATAAAGCTGAAGAGAGAATCGTCATTTGTATACATCCGGTAGCACAAAATAGAGACATCTAAAATCATCAAATAGAAGAGTTAGCACCCAAGGAGGTGGAACAGAACAAAAACCACAGGACCTTATGGTAAACATACTATCTTCATAGTGAGGGGAGATAATTCATAGATAAGACTCAATCAGAGATCATTTCCCTGCTTCCCAAATGTTGGTCCTATTTGGCATGACATATTTAGTATTTGGCAGCCCCTCACATTAGGTCCTTCACTCATAGAGTAAGAACTAGGCCATGCATGATAGCCCACGCCCACAATCCCAACATTTTGGGAGGCCAAGTCGGAGAATCGTCTGAGCCCAGGAGGTCAAGACCAGCCTGGGTAACATAGGGAGACTCCATCTGTATAAAAATAAAAAAGAATTATTATAGTAGGAAAGGCCAAGTAGAAGCATTGAAATTTGAATCCATGCAGAAATTGCAGAAATTAAAAACAGCATCACATAATAGTGGTAATGGCAAAAATTAACACTACCCTTAAAGACTTAAAGAATGCAGAGATAGTGGTTCCTCTTTTTTTTTTTTTCTTGAGATGGAGGCTTGCTGTGTTTCCCAGGCTGGAGTGCAGCGGCATGATCTCGGCTCACTGCAACCTCCACCTCCC